>VZRR01002333.1:142366-268816 GCA_013398015.1 Oreocharis arfaki
CGCGGCGGCGCCGCCTGGCGGCCGCGAGCCACAGCGCAGCCGCACGAGGCGGCCCCGGATCCGCCGCTCCGGAACCTGAGGGGCTCCGGGGCCGATGGCCCAGCCAGGGAGGCTTCCCAAAGCACAAAGAAGGCTTCCCAAGGCACAGAGGAGGCTTCCCAAGGCACAGAGGAGCCTTCCCAAGACGTGCCCCGGGCCGCACACCGTCACACTGCCAAACGGACTCTTCCGCCCCACGGCGCGACGCTCCCCATCCAGGTGACACGGGACATCACTCCTTACCTGTCCGTGCCCCGCTGCACCACTCCATCGTCCCCGCTGTCTGCATGGGATGTGCATTTTTGCCTCAACTACGGAAATGCACATACTCATAGCCGAGCAGCCTTATATGACTTTAAACTCCTCGCTTTTAAAATAGACAATTTCTGAGATGAAGAACTCTCAGAAATAGAGCAATGAGATGAATAAAAATATACAGGAAGCAGACATTTTCTAAAGAAATTATAATCTTATGAAACACCCCCAAAACATTTGTCAAAACATCACCTTCAAAGCCAAACTAAGGGCAAATGTCAAATCACAATGTCAGTGTCTTGATCTTAAAAATGGAAAAAGGGAGACATTTTCTCATTCTTCTGTAACCTTGATTCGTCTTTCGTTTTATCAGATTTTTCTCAAAGTGGTCAAAAATGATGCTTTGATACAAAATGTAAGATGGGATGCGCATATACCTTACTTTGTAAAAGCAAACATTGTCCCTTTGGCAGGATTCCATGGCACAGAGCACATGCATTTCCCCTTGGGAAGAGAAGAAGTGCCAATCAACAGAAGTGCCCTTTCTAGAGGATTTTCATCATTTCTAAGAATGACCTGTACAATATGAAACAGAGTAGTAAAAGACAAACAGATAACTTGGAAGCTTATTTTATTATACTTTGGTGGTTTTCTGCAGATCAAGACAGACATGTTGTTTGAACACTCCCAGGCTCCCCCAAAGACAGTCCGGTATCACCTTGCCGTGTACTCCTGAGCACACTTTGAACTGATAGTAGATAGGCATATCAAGATAAAGACTGCTTTTCCTAATGGTAAAACTGTTCTTTTTTACTAAAAAAAGTTCATTGAACATTTTGGTCTTAGTTTTAAAAACCCAAAATGATCTAATAAATTTTGCCAAAAAAATAGAATTTCTAAGAGGATGAAATGCTGATTATAATTTAACAGCAGCCATTCAGAAGACACGCTGTAGTAGATTTTTTCAGAAGTTACAAAATATATACAGAATATAGCATCTTAAGATGGCTTTGGCATTAGCAATGTTAACTGAAATACAGAATTTAAAAGTCAAAACTACTTTAGGTTGCTCTTCTACAACAATTTTTACAATGGCTGTAATGCAAACTGTTCTGACTATATGCATCATATACAATATGCTGTCTTATACACCATTTCCAAAATAGTACACAAAAATATTTTAAACAAGAAATCCACATAAATAATGTTTTCATTATGTGAAATATGTGACCAACGGTTTAAAATAAGTACCTTTAAAACAGAAACATATCCTGATGTAACCAGCACATACAGTCTGAAAGATAAAAAGGGACTCAAATAATCTCTGCTAAGGCCACAAGTATCCTGTGTTATGAAGAGCACCAAGGCAACCCAGACAGGAAACACAAAAGAGGTAGTGTGCCATCTGTTCAGATGTGTGTGTCCACAAAGGACTAGAATAAAACAATGTTTAAGAAAAGAAGACGTATTGTACTGTATTGTGGGATGGTTCACTTTTCATATAAAAGCTATTGCACATTTAGGAGCATTAGCAGGTTTTGCTCCTTAGTATCATATGTCTCCAGCTTTCCTCAGGATGGTTTTTGTGCAGTGCTGTTCAAAAGATTGCTAAGAACACTTGACGTCCTGAAAAACTCCATGTTCAGATACTCCATTCCAGAAAATTATGCAAGAAAGCACCAAGAAATTTATTTTTAAATACTTTAAGAAAATTGCTTTAGTCTTTCTTTTGTTTTTCAATGCCATTTCTCCTTAGGAGGAAGTCTTTTTCTTCCTGAGGTTCTTTAACCAACAACACTTGAAATGATTCTTCAGTTTCCTAGTAATTTTGCCTGTAATGGATCATTACTTTTGTATTCAAAATATGCAGCAACTCCATGTTGATGCAAAAAGAAACCTAGGACAGAAATCCTAAAGGAAGCATACTGAGCCACTTTCTATGAAGTGCTGCTTTCCTGGTTTTAGGTGAGGAAGTGCATTAACTTGAACAACTGGAAGCTGATTCGTGTCCTGAGTGTGAAAGAAGAACTGTGTTTTACGCCAGCTGCCATCTTCAATCTGAAACATACAGGAGAAGCATATTAGAGTCATATAAAAGATGAGCTTCAAAACACAAATAAAACTCGTGCTTACAGAGTGAAAGAGAATTAGTGCACAGAAACATTTCTTCTCTCAGCAGTTCCTAAAGAAAGTGTGTAATTTAACAAATGCCATTTCTGCAGCCTGAATTTTCATTTTCAGGGTAACTGTTTCTAAATTTTCCTAGAGGACCTCCCTATTTCTGTGCTGATGTCTCTTCAGTGTCTTCGTACAGTCTCAAAATGAGACGATGCTAACAGCAAGTACAGATACCCTGGATCACTGAAATTGCTTTTACCCTTGAAGAGATGCTGAATTCAGTATCTAAAGGCTGGATACGCAGAGCTATGCAAAGAAGCAAGCTTTAAGGGGTGGGAATCTAAATGACTGTTATTTATTTGCAGGAGGTTAGTAATATCTAAACAGTACCTCCATCATTGCTAAAAGTATTTACCATGCATTCATCCAGAAGCACTTTAGGTTCAAGTAGCGTATTTGCTTTAAATATTTGACCATTCCATCCTTTGAAGGTAACCGATGTCTTCCGGCCACCTGCTTTATTTAACCCCCACATCGGAGTGTTCAGACAGTGGACTGTGATGCTGTGGGTTGCTTCTGAGCTCAGTAAATGAAGGAAGTTCATCTGCACTTTTCCAACACCGAACTCCAGCTAAATTCAGAGAGAAAAGCATTGTTAGACTTACAGCTGGCCTGTGCTGAATGGCCACAGCGACACGAAGTGCCATGAACATCTAAGTGTGGCGTTCAGGCATGGGAGCATGTGAACATGTTTATATACATTGGGGTCAATGCCAAAGAGCATGATTTGCATTCCTCAGCAGAGATGTTAGGTTCTGTTACAGCGATTACTATAAACAGAAGCTTTCACAGGACATTTTCAAAGCTTAAATATAAACATTTGCTAATGCTTACAATATTGCTGAAGCACAGCTGGTCAGAAAACACTATTTTTAAATAAGGAAAGTGAAACAAATGCTTTTGTGATTCAAACAAAGATATTATCAGCAGCAGTATTTTAACTGAAGCCACATCACTCTGCTGTTTAGTCTTCTTAGACCACAGCACAGGTTCTGGCAATACTGATAGCCCATTACAGATGCAAAAGTTCATAAGTACGTTTTGATTTTAGACAGAAAATATAGTAACTCATTACTCAAGAAGAATTTCTCCAAGACTATTTCATATTCAAGGATCTTCCAAATGTAGGAATGCATATGTGAACTTCACAGTATTTCTGAAGCTCTCCAGGGACTACAGTGTGTATACAGAACTTCACAAACAAAATTTCTGTTCCTAAGAGTTCAAGACCTACATGTAAGGACGAACATGAACTAATGGTGTAAAGGAAACTCGTCCCTCCCTAATGGCATTTAAAAATACCTAAGTGTTGGAAAGGAGTAATAATTTTCATCCTTTCTATTGTCACAACCTCAGCATCTCTGTGCTTAGGTGCCCTGAGTGATGAGATACTAATGCAGCTTAGAAGCATTTCAGGCTTGTTTTCATGCCTTGTATAAGAAAGCATAAAGCAAAACAAAATAATTCTATCGGCATAGGTGGATAAATGAACACAGTGAGAATTACTAACATATACAGTCTACAGAAAATCTGTAACTTCTATACCTGAACACGTAACGTGTCCTTCCACAAAGATGCACAAAAACCACCTCCCGAAATCTAACACCTTTTCATGAGTGAAGTAAATAAGCATGCATTCGTTTAGAGTTCAAGCACAGACACAGTGTCTCGAGAAGCAATGCATACCTTTGTCACAGACAGTGGTGTTAAACATGTCTGACCACCTGCAGTGAAGTTGCAGAAAACTTCAATGGCATCAGAAGGACATCCAATATTAGGGTCAATCCAGTATTTTCCTATTAGCATATCATTCCAGACAGAAAATAAAACCAAAATGTAATTGCTAGTAAACAATTTGATAAAATATTCTTACTTCTTGGCAAATATTACATGTTATCACCATACCTTCACAAGGAAATGAAAGAAAGGGAACATGAAAATATTTTCACTATTAAAACTATACTAATAACAAATACTGAGAAAAATTACCATATTAAACCACTTCTGATTACAATTACAATGACATTACAGAGGGGAATAGGATGAGTTTTTTTATCTGAAATATTGATTCAGGAACTTCTGAGATACAATGACTGTCAGTGTATCTGACAGTAGTAACGTTTTGTATACAATTTTCTCATTAGGAATCTAGAATCTGATCCACACAAAATCCATTGCAAGATTAGCTATAAATCCTTGGAAAACTTCAGATCACAAAATTGCTTTCAGTTTCAAATTTTCTGGATACATCTGTTTACTGACAGATATAATCTGTCTAATATTTATGGAATATTAGTTATCTACATAAGTTAATGTACATTAGTTATCTACATACTTTCACCTTTAAAATTCAGAGATTTTATCTTAAAGATGAAATAAAGATAGTTGTGACAGGCACACTGCAAAAGAATACAATAAAAAAGAATAAAACCATTAAATCTAGCATATCAGAATTTTAATGTAGAAAGCAGCATTTGGAAGCAACACCTTTCAAAGGTACTTGTGTTCAAGCTTTAGTGAAAGTGGACACTTACCATCTGACACTTTACGTTCGCAATTAAGCAAATCCCTGCAGATGCGTGCTGGGTTATCCCGTGTGCCAAGAGGGTTCTTGATGCTGTGCAGTAAATTGCTAAGGTAGTGGAGCGTTTTGAATATCTCTGTACTGTGATCTAGTAAAGTTACTTCAGTATTCTGGTATTTCTGCCAAGGCCATTAGCAAATGTGTTACCACAAAGAAGTGTCACAACAACAGTATATGCAGTAAGAGTCAAATGGCCATTGAATAGCCAGACAAAATCAAAGTGTTTCTACAAATGCAATCAGCCATGTAAAAAAACCTAAGGATAACATATCCCAATAAACAAATTAGTACATTTTATTAAAATTGTCAGAGCAGTGATGTTAAGGCAGTTTTAGGTCATGCAAATTTGTCATTATGACATTTTGACATAAAAATATGGATACAGGGGAAAAAAAAAGAAAAAATGTGTGCATTTTTAAAGTAAACTTAAGAGGTTTCAGATTTTGAATAGTGAAATCTACTCTTAGGCTTAACCTAGAAAATATAGGCAAATTTATTTGACCTTACCCATGTAAGGGATTTTCTTGCAATCAGTGTGGCCAGACACATATATGCCAATATTTTATTTTTTTGATCAAACCCTAAATGCCACTATTATTATCTGTTTCTGAACAGCCCACTATGTGTGATAGTCAGTAAATTTCTATTACTACCAATCATGAGAAAAGATAGCAGTCTTGCTGTTTCTCTTAATTTCTTTTCAGCTATATCCTCTAAATCCTAGCATGTTTCAATAAATTCTACAATTATTTGCTATCCATTATTCATTTTAAACTAATTATTCGAAAAGAAATCCTGTTATGTCTCAAAAATAGAATTATAATGGCATACCCTGTATGATAACGTAAATACATTTAAATATATACCTCCATCTGCAAGGCAGCATTTGACTCAAACAAAGCTTGAACAGCAGCATGGAGATCCACTTGTTTCTACAAAACAGGTATTTCAGAATATAAAAAGATGAACAACAATATACAAAAATGCAGGTGGTAAATTCTTTGAGCCCTGGAACAAACAGTATATTCGAAGAGGATCCTGTTCTTTTCACTTTCAATAAAGCACTGTATTATAGGTTAGGGTTATTACAGAATTTACCCTTGGTCCTGGTGGTCCAGGTGGTCCCTGGAAAATGGGAAAAAACAGATATTAGGCACTTCACATCTTTATATAGTGCAGTCAAAATGGGAAAAATACAGGCACAGGTTTTTATGCACTTACAGGTGGCCCAGGCTGGCCCTGCCGTCCCTGAGGCCCCTAGAAGAAATGGAGATGGGGTGCAACAGTTATACATTAAAATCTCTGGTTTCACATTTCTGTATTTATTAAATCACAAAATGCCCCAATGTGTATAAGGAAGATGGTGTGATACCAGCTGTGGTAAAGCAGTAGATTATTAATTACTATTGTTAAAGCACCCTGCTCTGTTAACATATGAATATTCATGTTGGAATTGCTGTGTTGTCTGGGTACTTGTTTCTCCAATTACTTCAGATATGAAGGGAACATTAAAAGTCATAGAAAGTATTAATATATAATGTGCTAAACACTGTGCCAGTATTATGTGTATACTGACAGTGTAAGTACTAGAGGGGTAAATAATAACAAAAACATTGTAAATAATGTTATCAGTAGTTGCAAAAAACTAAATGATCCACTTTAATCCATGAGGATGTGCCGGGCATTTATCAGTTTAATTTATTACCAGCATCAATTTTCAGCCAGAACGTGTTATATTCATTGTTTTACAGTGATATGGCAGGCTTCCTTTTTATCCAAGAGGTTATGCCATTATTTTCTCATTGTAAGTGGCATCATTTTAGAGTGTAGCATGATTGCAGAGGAGAGGAGAAGAAGAAACAGCTGCTTTTCCCTAGTTTACAGTGCCTGCAATGCATGTAGCCTTAAATCTGAGTTTTAGGCTGCCTTAAGATTGAACATGGACCTTTCCAACACAATAAACCCATCTGAATTATTCTTTCTCTAATCAACTATCCACATTAAGATGGAATGGTTGTGGATACTTATTAATATGCAGTGACACTTGTCTCAGATTCTTATCTTCAAGCTCTATATAATCAAAGCTTCTAGGAACTGTTGTAACATAGTGGCACAAACAATGACAAGGAAAATAAGAGGTGGCAGTGCCTTAAGACGAGAAAAAGAGAAGGAATGAAAGGCATGGGCTAGATCTGCACCTTAAATTAGAAAAAAACTTTCAACACAGCTAAGTCAATTTAAGCAGAACATTCTTTTGTCAGTGCTGCTTGTACCAATTACTTGAGCACAATAAGCTCTTCCAGCAAAAGCCCTCGTACGTCAGTATGGTCACGCTAGTACTAAACCTCTGCCAAGAGAGAAATAATCTGATGTGACGTGGTCATGCTGACAAATATTGTGAAACCGATCAAGTCAAATAGGAATTAAGTTGTAAATCACTTGATTTAGTAATAAGAAGTGTTTCTGCTATGAGATTTCACAGCAAGCAAGATCTGTGTGAGTGTCACTGCATGCTACAACTGCTGAACTTGGGCTGTGCTCAAGCTGACAAAAGCAAGGGCAGCTAGAAATGGTTAAAGAAAGGCCAGATTCAGTCTAACATTAATTCATGTATATTTTAAAAAGAAGGATCTCAAACCAGATAGAAGCAATGTACCTAAGTCACAGAGACTGCAAATTTTTCACTTCTTAGGAGAATATCATCTGCATTTCTTACTCTCTCTAGACAGTCTCTAGACCTACTCATGCGGCAGAGCATGTGGTAGTACCAGGGAATGCATCTGCCAGGAGTCACAATGACAGCTGCACGAGTGAGGTATGTCTGTAAATCACCTGCCCTGGCCAGGCCAGAGGGGCTCAGGTGCTGGATTATGAAAGGTGTGAAAAGTGGGTGCCGTCATTTAATTCCAAGCACCAGCTCTATGCAAGGCTATCTTGATGGACTGTAAACGGCTTTGAGGCAAGAGCCATGTCTTATATGCTTTCTTTGGAGAACAGAGGAAATTCAAAACTGAAGCAATTTCTGGATGTTTAGATAGATGATTTTCTGATACTTAACCAAGAAGACCTTAATAAGATAAGGTCCATGGATTGTAAATATTGTCAGCTTTTCAACTGATACATCCTGACCCTATTTATGTTTCATCCACTTACACCATAGAAGGGACTGGAAGCCATCTTTTAGGTAAATATTTAATGATTAACATCTTTATAAAAGATGTTAATCATTAATGTTGGAAAATGGAAATAAAACAACAAGCAATTTTAGCACATAGTATGGAAATAGTATGGAAATCCTTGTGGGATGTGTCAAGTACCTAGCTTTTTTTTTTACTCTTCTGAGTTTGATTATTGCCCAGCTGGAAATTTTCTTTGAAATCCTATCACTCTTAAATATGCATAAAATATTGCTATTATTCATTATTACAAAACTGATTCGAGTTTACAAAGATTACATTCACTATTTTGGCATAGTTCCTCAGCTGTTGCAAATCAATTGAGTTTCACAGAGCCATACTGTTGTATGCCAGCTGGGAAGGCTGACCCCACATTTAATGGATCAGATCAGATGCTCAGGTGCTGTTAGGCTGCTCCAGGATTCCTTCAGTCTCACATGAATATATTGCTGGCCTGCCTGATCATGCTTGGCCAAGTACATTTAGTATAAAATGAAAGAGAAAGTGTGAAAAAAAATCTTGAGAAAAAAATTTGGCATTCTAAGGATATATTTGTTTATCTTGGTTCAGGGCTTGATTATGCAAATACCAAGTCAAGGAAAGGTACAAAGTCTTCAACAGTTTGTCCCTAAGTAACCACTGCTCTCAGATGAATAGGTGTCCTTGTTCTGAACGCTGAGATTTAGACATTCCAGTATATTTTTCAGATGACTGAATGCTTCAGTTAATGTTCTGTGTTCTTGGCATGTGCCACCATTTCAAGACTCAAAAAGTCTTGGGACAAGAGCAGTTCAAATTTATAGTGGTTTCTGAGATAGAACTGATTGTTTTAAAAATAAAAACCTGCACTGTTCCAATGGGTTTAAAGTATTTTGCAAAAGAGGAATGTCATTTGTCTCGATCCACTGTCTCCTTGCCAGTAAAACCCATGGGAAAAAAAAGGTAAATACTGAATGCTATTTGCTAACTATAGTGAACTACTTTGTGGAATATCACATTTCTTAAATGCATTAAAACTTCAGAGAGCTATAGCAATTATCTTTACAAATCTTAAAAACATAATGATACTGCACAGAGTAGGGATTTTACCAATGTTCTTTCTTTCTGCTGGAGAGCAGAAAAATAAGTCTAAATTACACTTTTCATGGACTAAGTTAATTGCTTAATGTTTTACTGGAATGTACCGGATTACTTTTACAAATCTACTTAATTTAACCTTTGATCGCATTAGAATTTAAGTGAGAAAAGTGTAATTCCGATTCATAAAAACAAAAGCAGAGACTAAACCAGTTAGTTTCATTGTGTTCTTTAATTCTTTAATCACTCCATTTGATTGAACAGAAGTTCAAAGGCTGAAATCCCAATCTTTTTCTAATGCTGAGAGGCCCTGATTTTACATACAATAGTACACATGCTTAACTTTGAAAGCATGAGCAATCCCAAGGACATTAATATTTTCCAAGACTTTTAAAATTCTTTAAGAGAGTATTTTTAACAAAGAATGTGTGCTTCACCACTGACCTCAATAAGAAGACATGATTTTACATGCCATGCTTTTCTGGGGAAAAAAGGACATTTCTTTTTAGTAATGAACTTTGTAATCCTGAGGGACTAAAAAAATATAACTAAATACACTACAAAAAGGTTAAAATCTATGTGATTCTAGGAAGAGTGCCAATATAAATTTTAAAGGTATAAATTAAAGCTCAGAATACACAGTTGGATGAAAAAAAAATTTGGTCTCCTTTGTGTGTGAAAGTAGTTGGAAATAAATCCCTTTCTTGGGGGAAAGTAATGCCACTGTATATGATTTAAAATTAAACATTCTTCTTCTGAAGACAGCCTTACTAGATTAACGCATCTTGATGAATTCAAGAACTTATTTAGGAAATAACTTCTTAAACACCAGCGCCAATAATGGAAACAGATGTTTCTTGTTCACCATTTTGGATGTTTTTTATGGATTATTTTTGGATATTTTTTTAAGTGTCAACATTTTTAGCTCTATGCTGTCATAACAATTCTTACAAACAAACAGTAGAAAAAGAAGGCTAAGACGGATAACAGCAGCACCAACTGAGAAACTAGTTTTCCTCTTATACTGAGATAGCAATTGCCTCAAGAGCATTGGAATCAAAGAGGAGAGTTCTCCAAGACACAGACAAGAAGCTTTGTTCCAAGCTTTAAATCTTTAAGATGTTTTATCTGAATATTTCAGATTTTTCAAAACTTTTAAAAGGCAGTTTCACTGAATTTTTTGGAGGTGGTGGCTAAAAGCAAAATACAATAAGTGAAACAAAATAACTTTAAGTGAGATGGCAGGGTAGACAGAAACAGGAACAAGATCACATCTGCTAGCTACTGGAAAAGGAACTAATACATCTGTAATAGAAGGTAATATCATAGTTATCAACTTTGTGTTCGTATTTGCTGTAAATATGACAACTTAATGACTTTTCACATAGCCATAATTAATTGGAGATTTTACTGGCTCTAACACAAATTTAAAATTAAATGCAACATTCATGAATGTACAACGACTCTTGCTGAAAAATTAAAGACAGCAAATTCATAACCTATCAGTGCTGCCCATGGTTCCTACAGTTCAAATACAATGCATGGACACCCATCCTCAGGTCTAGGCTTCTCCTGAGCTTCTCCTTTTCTAGACAAGAAGATACAGATCTATGAACATGTGCATGCTGTGAGGCACTAGATCTTTGACAACAAATGTGACACAAGATTTTCCTTTTAGATCTGAACATGGACAGATTTGGAGTATGTGACTGCTATATGACCAGGGGCCATACAGCCCAGCAGCTCACACCCACTGGGCATATCTACATAAGTTAACTTGAAGAAGAAAAGCTCAGATTTCTAGCACAGGCTACCAGCTTGCTTGGCCAGTGCTCTGCATGAGCACAACACAACTGCCTGGCATTCAGAGCACACGAGCACATTCAGTGTAACGCAGGAATAGATTTTACACAGCCAAAGGAAAGTACAAAAGTTGTTTCATCTTACCATTTCACCCCTCATGCCCTTTTCACCTCTTGGTCCCTGTAAGAAAGAGCAGCTGTTAATCTGATATGCTTTCTAGCTGCCTAGGACTGAAATAAGCAGATTAATAGCCATGAGAATTATACTGCTCACATGAGAAGTCCAGTTTCAGCTGTGGAAGTATTTATGGCTCTGGGAGTTTAATTTTCCTGTATTACTAGAAAATGAAATTACTTGAAAACATCTTATAATTCCTATATGTGGAAAGCTGTTTTCTTCAGCTTGCAAATATGCTTTCTTGACAATGGCAAACTCTTACATTCAATATGAAGTCTATTAAAAGCCTTCATACAAGTACACACAACTGTAAAGTTTTTATCCTCATTGCAATTGAAAAGAATGGAGCAAGACAATTGATTTTTCCTACAAGTGGAAAGAATTATAGAAGGGACATTCCCCCCTTCTTTCTGTTTCAATTGTAAGTATTTGCATTTATTACTTTTATTGTATATTTGTTATTTTTATGATTATTTTGATTTTTAGACATTCTCATTCACTCCAAGTCTACTTGATCAGGACGAGGAACCTTCATGGTACAAAGAGCTTCTAAAACTGCCTTACATGGTGGGGTGGTCTGGAGACAAAGGCCACAGGGTTCTCTTGCAAAACAAATCTGGCTCTGGCACCGTGAGTGTGGCAAGAGAAGGAAACAGGGATGAGGACAGAGCTTCCCCAGTGCAGAGAACCTGGGGTGCATTGAAAGTTGTTAGAAAGACCAAGATGATGTTTGAGTTGTAGCAGGGACCTCATCAGCACCTGAAACAGCCTTACAAGGGCTCATGGACACTCCCAGAATGTCTAGAGGGGCACTCTGGACAGTTCAACTCACAACAAATAAAAAATAAACTATATAGAAACTGTGGATACTCTCTAGATATATCTCAGACCAAAGGCTGAGAAAGAATATCCAGGTGGAAACTGCTATATGCTGTTTTACGCCTGGATTTGCCCACTGCCCCTTTAGACATGCCCTCTGTATGCTGTACGTAGGTAGAAGGCCATTGCAGTACCTTTTTTGTCTCTGTTTTTTGTCATTTTTTCTTGTTTGTATTACAGATGCTGGAGTCGCATACATTAACTTACCAGCATGGTATAACAAGGAAGGTCCTGCTAGCTGCTATTTGCAAGCAGGAAAATAAGAAGGTTGCTAGTTGAAAAACAAGATGATTAAACAAAAGGGTAGTGAAATAACCAAATTATGCAAAAGTGAAGGGAAACTTACAGGCCTGCCAGTTGGGCCTGCTATGCCTTCTTGACCAACAGGGCCAATATACCCCTGTAAACAAGCAAATAATTGATTAGTTCACCATGTTTCCAAAATGAAGAAAATCCTCATGACATATCCTGGTTTAAAGTTGCTCAGCACACAGACCTGTCAAATATCCAAAAGATCATGGTGATAATCTCTAAATATTGAGCACACATTGCACCAAAATCAGTAAGGTAAGGATTTTAATAATTTGTGTAATAGTTGTGCTTGGACAGCCCCCACACAATCTTTAATGTGAAAACTGATGCACTAAAAACAGTGTAAACTTAAGTACTCTGATTACAAAAGACCACATATTTATTGAGCTACAACCAACTATATCTTGAGCTATATTACTGCCCACAAGTACTCTTGTAAGGCTGCCAGTAAATGCTGCTAAAATGCCACTTTTCTGTTCCATTTCACTTAGAGCAAACTGCTCATGTCCAGTGTTTATCTTGTATAGGAATGTTTGGAAAAATAAAGCAGCTCATTAAAACAGTCCCCTAAAGCTGCTGCTCTGCATCTGGTTAACTGAACAAATTCAGTTCTGTGATGGCAAAGGTGGCAGTGAGAGAACATGGCCTTCCATGCTTCAACCTTTCACACTTGATACCATGAGCTGGATGCACAAAAAGCCAAAGATGTTTGCACCTTTTTTGGTGCGAAGTGAAGCAGAATGTCATGAAGAATGAGCTAATGAAGGTTAGGAACACTTCAGACAAAAAGAAAATGTTCATTAAAAAAAAGACTACCTATTAATCAATAATGCCTGAGCACCACTATATCTTACTGCAGGCAAAGTTTGATCCCTATTTTCTTTTGCCGTAGAACATAGTTACACAATCAGCAGTTTTGCCAGTAAGAAGAATGTTCAACCCCAGTAGACAAAGAAATACAAGAAGAACAACATAAGTTTACAGTAAGAGATACACACTCAATCAGCAAAACTTGCTTTTCTCTTTCAAGATTAAGGGCCCAGCTCTCTTTGTCTGTCTGTAAGCATGATGTAACCAGAGCAGTGTTGCAGAACAAGCAAAGGGTGTCTAGAGAGAAAGGTTTGGTTAGAGGGTTCTGGCCTTGTTAACAAGAAAAAAACCGATTCCCTAAGGTAAAAACATGTGCCACTTGAAAACTATCCTAACAATCGCTTTCATGGAGTGAAACACTTACAACTTGGCCTGTTGGACCTTTTGGGCCCAGAATTCCAACTAAGCCAATGTCCCCTGCAGGACCCTGAAAATGCAAAGGAACAGTTTAATCAAACATGAACATTAGCTATCCACTTGTTTCAAACTCTCGTAATCAGTGAAAGTAAGATAATTTCTAAGAGCAGTAACAGTGAAAATATCAAGCGCACTGACCCAGAATGTTTGTCCTTAGACACTAAGTACACAGTTCTGCCTACCATGTTCCAACAGTTCAGAGACATTTTGAACAAATTACTGTTAAAGCTGATTAATTCTATGCCTTCATAATGTTCTCACTATGTAAATAGCTTACAGTCTAAGAGAAAAGAACGAGCACGTACTTTGGGACCTGGGAATCCTTGAAACCCCATTAAACCTTGATCTCCATCTTCCCCCTGTAATAGGAGCAGGCATCCTTACTATCAGTTCACGTTGCTAACTCTTGGACTACTTGTTATGCATCAACTGCTGTGATTACATACAGTCTGTCCTTTCAGTCCAGTGTCTCCTGCCATTCCTTGGTCACCTTGTGATCCTGGAAGGCCTCTTTTGCCTCTCTTTCCTGGGTGACCTAGAAGCCCTTTCTCACCCTGTCAATAAGAAGAAAATGTATCTTGTATTACAATTATGGAAGTTACATATATAAATACATGTTTCCTGTCAGAAGTGTGGAACATGCTTTCTCTCTAAGAAATAGACTTATTCCATCCATTTTATTTCCCTCAGGAAAATAATTAAACATGCACTAAAATGCAAATGTGACTTGACTGCTCCTTGACTTGGAAACATAAAAACCATACACGTTGGATGAATTCTTGTATGGTATCTCCCAGTGTAAGCAATAAAATTCACAGAATGAAATAGACAGGTTAAAAGTAAATTTTAAAAATAATCTTCTGCTCAAGACACAGTGTACTTGTCGAACTCTGTGCTGTTAGCCTAAAAATCTACATTGATTCAAACGGAAACTAGACAAGTTCCTGCAAGACAAATCCTCGGAGGACTATCAAATATATAGAAGTCATGCCTGGCTCAGGAGGTTACTGAGCTGCAATAAAGGCTGTGAATATACAGGTTTCACGCTTTGTGCTTATGCTCTTTCCCAGGTTTTACCTTATTATTTGGCTTGAGTCAGTATGTGCATTATTAATGCTTATTCTGTACTATATGTGGCAACAGTTTTCCCTCATCTATTCCTTGCCTTTTTCAGACTGCAGGCACTTCTGAGCAGGACCTACCTCCTACAGCTCATTGTCTACGCAAAGGAGTAAAATTCAGAGCGGGAGGACTGGCAATAAACAGTACAAATAATGAATACAGTTTATACTAAGATATACTCATGAAAAGATAACAAAGACAGTATTTCCAGTTTCCAAGTAACTTAGGGTTTTAAAGAATGGCTTACCAATAAAATCTCATAAAGAAAATTAGTTTAGATAAAAATAATGATTTTAGATAAAAAATTCTATTCTAAATAAAGAAAATTCTAATCTAAATGAAGAAAATAATCTGCAATGTTTCCATTGTTTGCTTGTTTTAAAACTGAAATTAGTCTAATTAATATGAGGATATGCTGGTATCAGGTACCTAGAACTGCCTGGAAAATGGAGCACAGTCAGATTTCTTTCTGACAGGGCTGAAAAAAACCAATTTAAGTTTTGTTATAAATTTCAAGCCTGGGACTTAGGCTTGAAATGATGGCAATTCTCTGCTTTAGATCGCTTAGATATTTAAACCATCCCAACTGTTCTAGTAGCTACAGAAGTTTAGAAGTAAAAGTCAGAGAACATCTGACCCTAAAGCTGGAGTGAATAAATACCAAGTGTTTTGATGGCTTCTGGAGTTGGGAATAGCATTCAGATGGATGAGATGTCTATTTTCAAATTACAGTTTATAGAAATGAGGTAAACACAACTTGTAGTCTTACCTTTCAAATAAGACTTCCTGCCTGTTACCCACATAATTAACAGTAGTATGGTGGCTCCACAGCCACTAAATGCAGCATGAAGAACAAGCAATATTAGCAAAACTGTACTAAAACAACAAGATCCCATGTATATACCTTTAGTCCAGGTGCTCCCATGGGCCCTGGCATGCCTGGCAATCCCTTGGGACCTCGAGCTCCAGGATAACCTGCTAGACCTGGTAAGCCTGAGTTTCCTTTATTGCCCTTAACAAATTGAAAATAATGGATTACAAGCAGAACAGGCAAATGTTTTTTCATTGTATGGTGAAACAGGCAAATAACACAAAATCAGTCAAAGCCACTTAATGTTTTCTGTATCTATGGACACACACTGATAATACATCAAAATATATAGGAAGACAATGATCAGCAGTATGATCTGGATTTCTGCCAAAAGTAAAAGGCCGAAAATAGTTTGAACTTCACAGTATTCATTTTTCGAGAAGAAGTAACTCCACGTGGAACAAAATGGGACTACCTTCCCAAAGAAATATTCAAAATTCAAAATGTTTATTTATAAGGATCAGGCATACTGATATTACTAGTATGGCTGTATACACTCTGTAAAGATTCACACACAATAACATTACCATATGAAGAAAGATCAGAACATTTGCTATGAAAATGTGTGAGAACATCAACCTATCAACTAAAGCAGCTATTTTAAATGAAAAAGCATGGTTATTGAGTACATGGAGTTAAGCCACTTTTGACATGCTAAGAAATACAAAAAGGAAGTTTGCTACCATACAAATGAATATTTCTGTGATATAATTTAATAGAAAAGCATATATAAATCTTCCTTATTTCCTATGACATTCAGTTAAGCACTAGTAGAAATAAAAGGGTTGTATAAAACATGATTTTTGTATTAAATGTGATTTTCTGCGCTTTTGAATATGCTGCTGTGGCTAATAGATTGATGGACTGATAAACTTACATAGCAGAAGTTCTGCTCTTTTTATTCATTGTGGCAAAAATCAGTTATAAGCCTCCCCTTATAACAAATTCTAATGGGGTAATGGAGTTGTCTTTATTATGGTTGTATGACATTTTCAGTGGAAAGACAAAAATGTAAAAATTCTCCGGGGTGATTCTCCTAAATCCAACTCCAAAGAATTTTAAGAACTTGGAAGAGGTTCATGACCTGAGACTAGAGAGGCTTGAGCAGGGTGCACCTGCCCCCTACGGGTAACTTGTTTAATTTTCTCTTTGTTCAACCAGATTGGAAATTTATACCTGAAACAACAGTGCCTCATCCAGCATCTTGATCAATTCCTAACACCACACCTAACTTGGCAACCTTTTATAACAATTACTGGTCTGTCTGAGTTGAACTACTGAGAAATACATACTTGGAATCAAAGTGATCAGACTTTCAATGATAAGAACTACTCAAGCAGTCTTCTCCCCCTCTCTGGAGGGACTGATCGAAGAGCTGTCACTGCCCCCAGAGGCAGCTGATCACCACCTTTGGCCCACAGCAAAGAGCAGTCAGACAAAAAACCCCTTTCCAAGAAAGCTCTTAGGTACCTCAGATACCTAATACTCTTTTTCACTGGTTTTGGACAAAGCTTCAGAATTATTTAGGTAGTGAGGCATAGGTTACAAATACAAAGTCAATAAGGAAAATGTGGGATTATCTCAGACCCTGAGAGGAAACAGTCTCAGTTGGGATCTATGGCTCATTTTCAGAACAGAGTTGTGCAGCCTCTCTAAGCAACCACTTTCACTTAGCTGTAGTTACTACTGTCATATGCCAATGAAACAGTTCTTCTCACAGCACACTTCTCTTACACTAATTTTATATCTTGGCTGGAATATCAGGAGCAAAAGTGAGTGAAAACAAAAATATTGGTCTAATTTTCAAGATACTCAGGGAACTGAGAATGGTCCCTTCTTTTTAAACACCTTAACCCTAGAAAATCTGTGATGCAAAATGACAAAGAGGAAATACGGAAAGTTACTTACCTTAGGGCCAGGCTCTCCTGACAGCCCAGTCTTGCCAGTATTCCCAGGAATACCTTCTGGTCCAGGGTACCCAGCTGCTCCTTTCTGCCCTGGTGGCCCGAGTTTTCCCTTGAAACGAATTCAAATCAAGCATAGCACTGTTGGCTCTCTTCATCTTCAACCTCCCATAACCAGATTTCAGTCACAGTATTTCCTAAATTCTACATAGCAACAGACCCAGTGATATGAATAAATGCTCGCAGAGGGAGCTCTGAGTTAGGATGTTTGGTTTAGAATTCTACTGGTTTAACCTTAGACTTGCTCTGTCATGGGATCTGAGCAACATCAGCTGAAATCATGGGGCTGACCCCTTTGTGTGCCAGGCCTGGAAGATGCCCAAGAGTGTAGATTCTTAAACTGAAGTGAGGAAACCTGATAAAGTAATCTATTTATCCCTGAAAAAACCCAACCATATACCTTTTCAGCCTTTATTTTACTAAATACTCAGTACTGGACTTTCACAAATTTATGCTGTTCAAATTTGAACACACCAAAAAATACAAATTTATAATACGGCAAGTTTGTGGTAACTGTTGCTATACTTGCAAAAAAGGCCCCATGTCACATCCAACAGACGAACATTGATTTCTTTCCTTACAATTATTTCCCTTCAGACTGACATACACTATCTTAAAAGGCTTGGAGTTCTGCACTAATGTCTCTATAAATGCCATTTCTCAGAAATGTAAAATGTTCTAACTACAACACATTTTGTCAGAAAAAGTATAGGTAACAACAGCCGTATAGAATATAAGTGTGCCATTCTAATCTTATTTCTAACTTCTGGTTGCTTAAGTATCTTGCATTTGGGATGTGCTTTGAAGCTTCCTGAAGTTCTAGTTTTACTGTCTTCTCCTCACTTCTCTGTATGTCTTGCTTTCCTTGTTTTCCGTTCTGCTGAATGATCCCTGCAGTCCTCCAGAGGAAAATGCTGGGTATTTACAAAGGACACACAGTTCCTTGTCTTCAAAAGGCTCCTCTTGCACTCTGCCCAGCAGGTACAAGCCCTGTGCAACAGCTGCATCTCTCCAGTTACTGACAATGTTTTGATGTGAGGTAGTAAAAGTTATTTACAATATGTGCTTGTGTGGTATTATTTATAAGGGTACCAAAATAACCCTGATGCATTTTGTTCTTTGTTATGTTTACAGAACACCTACTGCTTCGTGCTCTGTTTTCTCCCTCAGGGAGAAGGAGATGCAAGTCAGCTCCTCTACAGTAACTGAAGAAAAAATATTAAAAATTTCAGCTCAGGGCAAGCAAGAGAAATAAATAAACCTCAAGGCATTTACCACATGTATCCATCATGGACATATGGATCCAAGCTTCTGTAGGCTGCAGCGGATCAAAGAACTGATGAGGTCAGAAGTGAACACATGTACAGTTCTGTGCAATATAATGTGATAACTTCCAAATGGACTCCAAAAATGATCTAATTAAATAACTGCACAAGTGGCAAGGAGCTTGCTGTTAGTTGCACGTCACTTCCATATGCTGAGTAACTGAATATAATTCAGTATAATTTAACAAAATTTCAAAAGTTTTTAATATTCAAAAATTACAGGGGTTGCATTACACTTCCTGGTTAATAAGAAGGTTTTTTAGAGTGAACACAAGACCTTCTGGTGCCATTGGCATGATTCAATTTTGCTTTTATTAGTTAGTATTTTCTTTGTTTTATAATCCGAAGATAGGCTGTAGAATTTTGTTACTTACAGGAATTCCAGGTTTGCCTGCCTGACCCGTTGCTCCTTTCTTCCCTGTGGGTCCCTAGAAGTTACAAATACTTGTGAGCTGACAAATGTCTTAAACTCAGTCCCCTAAGAAGAGCTGAGGATTGTTCCCCTCTAGTATTCATGTTCACATTGCCTGGCTTTGGACCAGATTATTCACATTTCAGGAGACAGCAGAAAGCTTTTCAAGTAAAAAAAAATACATTTTTGGCAGAACTGTGTATGTTTTTCCCTTTTGTTTTTAAAACTTCAGTTTTTAAAACTTTTCCAACAATAAGCATAAAATGTTTTTCATCATAAATCTGGCAATTTCTCCTGTATCAGCCACCCCAGTGCAAGGAAGAACACTTTTACAGCATTTCCTGTACTCTTCGAAAGGGAAGTAATGAAAAGCAGGCAATGTAAATGCACTGAATGTCTGTGGAAGAGAATACTAGAAAATAATAGTGTCACATATCACAGATGTGAGCATTCTTTTTTAGCTAAGATCTACAAAAAAGATAGAATTTACTAAAAACCACACTTTTTTTATCTTGACTGATCTAGAAACTGGTAGTCTTAGAAAACTGAGAGATACTGAGCAGACAACATTCTTGTAAGTGGTTTAGTGACACAGGAGGTCAAGCACCAAGGCAAAAAAGCTCAGAATGGGTCAAAAGCTTCTGAGAGAACTTTGTTATGGGATAGCCTCCACAGAATATAAAGATCTATGGCATTAATTTTATCCTACCTCTAAAAGATGCAACCACTGAAGAACAGGGACAAGAATAACACTTGTTAGCATAGAAAAAGGAGAAAAAGTTTCCAAGATTTTCCAGACCAATTATTTCAAACACTCTTCTTAAAGCAAAAGTTATGCTGTAACTACCATGCTGCAGTATGACACAACATGCAATAAAATGAAAAAGCTTGGGTCACTATATGGGTAAATGTTGTATAATTAAGTAAACACGAATGAAAAAAACAGCAAAATTTTGTTTTACTCCTCAATTTAATGCCTTTTTTGTTAAGAATGGCATAAAAAAGTCCACCAATCAGAACTGAAGTGTGCATATTCAAATAACTTAATACTGTTTTCACGAAGATTTCTGGATGCATATAAAGTAAACCCAGGTGATTCAGCATTGCAGTTTATGGGATTAGCTTTGCAAGGCTTGCTATAGCAGCACCAGTAATGCCACTGGAGTTAAGACTATATGAATGTTTTCACTACTAACATTTTTGTGGAAACCTTTAAGCTCTTATGGGTTGCTCCATGCTGGATATTGGTTCCACATTTGTAAATGGCAATATTAATCTGAGGAGCATCTGCAAAACAAAGAAAACATTCTCCAAGAGGAATGGCTGATTTTGTCCTGTGATGTGAGTGGTTTGTCAAAAGCAATATATCCACATTCACAGTTAGAGTACATGCTGACAGTATCTCCACATCATGTTTCCTTTCTGTAGCTCCTCAGTTCTAGTCTACTACAGATTCTTGTAGTTACCAACAGAATTTTGAAACTCTAACAGAGTTGCTCTATGGAACTTCTCAGATAAAGTATCTCATTTAAATTGCAATGGTAATTGATATTGTAAGAAATCTTTTAGCCTAAATCTTTTGAAATCTCAAAAGCCAAAGACATTCAGCCCATGGGAGGATATAAACACTTTTGGCAATTTCCAACACATCACCAAGATGAACTAACATTTCTAAAAAGAAAGATTTGGTCTTTGATCTTTGTCATGACTTGCTCTGTCATTATTGCTCTAGTATTCTGTAGCAAAGTCCTTATTTCCAGGTCTCGGAAAACTCAGTGCAGTGCAGTACCAGGAGGCTTCATTTACAGATCAGAGGAGCAAAATCCCAGCTGCCCTCCAGAGATACTTTCCCACAAGAAACTCCATTTTAGGGGATAATTGAATATCACTCAAACATTTCCAAAAGAGCCTCTCATAATGCTTTATATCGCTCCAAAGTAAAACTACTTACCTATCAAATAACACATATTTACTAACCAAGATAATTACATTTTTTTTTTCTGCCCCTGCAGGTATGAAAAGGAAACTCAAATACTCAGTTTCGACCTTATGGAACAGTTTCCCAAGGATAGTCAGTGAACAATAAAACCCTACAAATTCCAATTAAGTGCAGTTTTGGTTCACTTTTTTCTACTTACTTCTGAACCTCTTTCTCCTTTTGATCCTTGCTCTCCCAATTCACCTGGCTCTCCCTTTGAAAAGAGCATACATTAAATAAATGAAAAGACACATTTGAATGCAGACGAAAATGTATTTTCAACAGTCAGTAGAGAAATCACACTTGTCTGAAACACTTACTGGAGGCCCTTGTTGTCCAATAGGTCCTCTGAGCCCTGGAAGACCTATATGACCCTGGGAAGGAGAAAATATAATATATTGCAGTACAGGTAACTCAGGCTGCCATGCTCAGTGAGCTCAGACTTCCTTGTAAAGCCCATCTTGGGAGGTGCCGGGTGGGCCAAGATTCACTGACATGACCTAGATAAAGTACGGCCAGATCTCCAAGATCAAACCCTGTGGAGATTTTATTCTTTACATTCTCTACGTCAAGCTGCAAGTGGGAATTACATATTGTTTAAACATTTCTGCACTTCTGTAAGCATAGATTTTGTTCATTCATTTATTCCTATGCCTATCTGTTTTACTGTGTAACTTGGATATTCCGTGTCAAGGGCTGTCTCTCTTGTATTTCAGTGAACTGCATCAGTGATAAGCATGAATTACCATCCAATTTTTATGTGCTGAAAGACTGAATATGATTCATGAATAATTTTCAAGATTAGATTTACATTAAGTAGTGCTTAAATTTCAGAGAAAAATGTTAACTACTACGGTATTACAGAAACACGGAACTGTTTATGTTAAAAGCGACTTTTTGAGATCTATGGAACCCTCTTTCTCAAGGAAGGCCAGCTAGAAAAGATTGTCCAGGACCATGTCTAGTCAAGTTTTAAATATACACACTGATGGAGACTCCACAGCCTCTCTGGGCAGCCTCTTCTGGTGCTCATCCTCACAGTAAAAAAAGCCATTTCAAAAGGAATTTCCCATGTTTCAGTTTTCGCCCTTTGCCTCCTGTCCTGTCACTGGACACTATTGAGACAAATCTGCCTACTTCATCTTAATCTCCTCCCTTCAGGTATTTATACACACTAAGGTCACTGGAGTCTTCCCCAGCTGAGGAGTTGCAGCTCCCATGTCCCCATATGAAAAATGCTCCAACGTGTTCCAGGAGTGCATCAGTGCAGTGAGGCCCCAGCACATGCATCTCTGCACGCTTGTGAGGGAGGAGGGCACTTCTGCTGCATTACTCCACATGCATGCATGGCATGCCATGTTCAAATGAGACTAAAACCCAAGAGGTATTACCTTGTAGCCCTCATCACCAGGTTCTCCTCTATCTCCACGTTCACCAGCTCGACCCTAGTGAGCAAACCAAAGAGCAGAATGTAACAGCTGAACTGAATATGATGCTGCAGTGAAATATGAACAGAAAGCTGGTATTTCTCTCAAGACAGACTAACCACTGAGACGGAACTGAGGAATACATACATAAAGGTTAGCTTGGCTAAAGGAATAAAGATGATTTTTTTCTAAACAGAATGCACTGCGGTCAGACACAGCCTAAATTTTTTTCTAACTGAAGACTAGAAGCTAAAAGATAAATCTTACACGGGGCTTAATGAAACAGGAGGGAGGACGGACCTCAGTGGAACTTCTCCAGATTTATACTTACATATAAAAATATATATATATATAAAAAAAAAATTAAAATCTGAATGGATAAATGAAGTGGCTCTGGTTGCAAGACATGCAAGAAAAACTCTCTTATGGCTTCTGTAAGACAGCACATTAAAATTTGGATTCTTTTCCGGAATGACTTGCTGTACTCAAAATTTGCTTTAATTTTGAAGTGTGTCCTAATAATTTTGACAGGTTCATAAATGCTGCAGAGATACATCCCACATACGAATTCAATAAAAAAATGGTTACAAAATGCAGTTCTCTAAATCAGCTAAATTAGTTTGCAGTGATAATGAAGTAAGTCAAAACATATTTTTGATTAGTAAAGCAATTAAGCATAACTCATGGTAAACAGAGGGTAAAATTCTTTTCTTAAATGTGCTGATCTAAACACAGGCTAATGGCGTTAGTGTAATTAAATAGAGGGCACAGATGTTTAAGCAGGGAAGAGCACACAACAGCACTTTCAGGGAGAGATTCTCATTAAAGGACCATCATTCTATATTTTTTTACTGACTCCTGAGACAATGATAAAAAGCTTCAGAAATAAATGCATTGGCTTTTGTCTTGAGATGCTCTAATATAATTTTTTTGAGAAAGAAAGACCTACTGGTTCACCTATGGGCCCAGGTGGTCCAAGGACTGTATTATCTTCGCCTGGGTAACCCTAAACCAAAGATAAGTGTTCAAAAATGTTAATTTGGAAGATCAACCTCATCTACCATGCACACAAATTCAAATGCCAATAAAAAGCAGAGAACACATTGTATAGATGCTAAAAGTGAATATGATGCTTATGGTTTCAATAGAACGGATATGGTAACTCCATTTTAACATTCACCTAAATGTCCCGAAGACATTTAGGACGAAAAAAAGATAAATATTTGCTCTATTCTCAAAGGCAGCTATAAGAAAAAAAAGGGATTATAGGAACAATTTTCATGCAATCATGTCTTTATTTAATGAAAAAAAGGATAAACAGGATATTTGACAAAGGGAAAAAAGAAAATTTCTTCCACTATTTTGAGAAATACACTTAATATAAAGGAAAACAAGTGTACAGAAGACTCCAACATTAAGCCTGAAATCTATTAAAACTTAAATATGAAATAACTGCCATCCAAGTTAAAAAACAAAAAATTATCTATTCCAGATGATACCTAGCAACAGTAATGCAAAGAGAATCACATTTTAAATATGATCAAGGACTTTTAAAGTGCATCAAAATGCTTTTTCAGCAGTGACCAAGACACCTAGACACCTAGCTCCCAACAAATTAGTTTTCAGTTACTGTTTCTTAATTCATAGAAAACCTATTTATAACATCAACCACTAAATGCCTATTCACAGAATTTATTGCGTAATTTGCTCTAGTTTGTATTTCTCTGTCAAGGGCAATTCCAGCCCAATCTTTGTGAAGTGAATCCATGTACCTGCCTTCTTGGGGTCACTCTGTTTTCAGGATTTGAGACTTGAGAGAACAACAGTAAATTCGACACTAAAATAGCAGTACTGAGGCCACATCCTATCCCTAACATTTTATATTAACCACAGACATTTGTCCATCCTAGTTGGACTTCCAGGCAAATCCGTGGGTGTACTCACAGACTCAGAGTTAAGTAAATATTTAGCTGGTTCTGCACTGATTATTTTTGTCAGCAGTGCTCGCTAAGGGCAGTGGTGCTATCTGATACAATAGACTGTGTTCTGTACAATGGGTACCTTGTGTTTTAAAACCTCAAACATTTTAACGGTACAATTTGGGACTCCATCTCCAAATGGCCCATTTACTCACTTTGCATTTCTTTTCATAGTCTCTGACAATACTAACAAATACTGCAAATGGTGGCTTTTGCTGCTTGCTGTGGAAAACAGTGGGTGAGCAGCAACATTTCCTCCCTTTACAAGTTCACAAAACAGGGCAGTAAAATCCATGTTCATACCTTTTCTCCTTTGGGGCCTGGGGGCCCTGAGGGCCCTGGAAGACCCTGGTGACCCTAAAGAAGCAAACCAAACACAAATTATTGTAAAACAAATAATTAAAGAAATAATTAATTCCAAAATTTCTTTTAGCTACTTGCTGCTTTTTTCTCTCTGCTTGCTAATTATTCTAAATCATGTTATGACAACAAAATCTATGGCAGAAAACGAACTGTATGCAGGAAAAGCCCTATGCACATTAGGAAACCACAGGTTCTGGCAGGGCTTAAGGCAGGTGATGGGAGCTGGGCTGGTTCTTGCTTGAGGGTTAGGGTCACTGAGGGGTGTTTGTGCTTGGAAAAGACACTGGACAGTCTCCTCTGTAAGAGGATTACTCAATCCATCTATGATGATTTTCACAGCTGTTTTTCAGTGAAAGCACCAATATCTTTATGACATTCAACTAACCTCATTCAATCAGTTTCTGCTACTGAAATAGAAACTGCATGGCCAGACAGTGAGCAGAAGTGGTGGTGTTTGCTGAACTCTCTTTATAATGAATACCTGTAGTAGTTTTATAGGAACTTTATTGAGAAGGGTTGAGATACACTGCATAAACAAGGGTTTAAAGTTTGTCGTAAACTCCCCCTGCTAGTGAACTCACAAAACCAGCCATACTTGCTTAAGGCTAACAGTTCTGAACAGGCAAACATGCCGTATGAACATATGTGAGTATCTGGCTTTCCTGAAAATATTTGTGTAGTCTAGATACAGATCCCTAAGATATTTGAAATTAGAGTACCACAGACTTACTTTGGGATGTATATGTACCTGAATTCAGTAAAAAACATACCCCATAACCTGGAATTCCTGGCTCTCCTTCAGGTCCCATTCCTCCTAGGTGTCCCTGTTAAATGCAGTTATCAGTGAGAGAAAAATGAGCTCCTTTGTAAAGTGCTACAACAATGCCTACTTTATAAATTAAGCACTTGGAAAAGTCTTGAAATATTGACATTTGACAACACAGACAACTTTCTTGTAGGTCCTACTTCATTTATTAAAGAATAGTAGGCTTTCCATTCTTCTGTGGAAAAAATGGCCAATGTTTTCAGTCCTAACCTTATAATCTTCGTGCACAATTAAGATCAAAAGGATCTCA
The DNA here is from genome assembly GCA_013398015.1 of Oreocharis arfaki. NCBI lineage: Eukaryota > Metazoa > Chordata > Aves > Passeriformes > Paramythiidae > Oreocharis > Oreocharis arfaki. The sequence continues at coordinate 168,651 of VZRR01002333.1, forward strand.
GCTTTGAGAGGTGTGGAAGAACTCTCTTTCTAAGTGCTAGTACACCAAGAGAAGCAGGGGGTGGTCATCACCTCAGAAAGCTGAGCCCTTCTCTTGAAAATATTGGCCATTAGACAGTAAACTTTGCTTCTGTATTTCATGTGCTCAGGAACACACTGCTGCACTCGGTGGCCACGGGATTGGGCTGAGACAAGGACGTTGCCTCTCTAGTGGGGAGCCTGGATGCTTCTGTGCACATGTCACCGTACGGAGCAAGCTTGGGGAGCTTACTATGAGAGGAGCTAAAAGTTAATGGAATAGACTTAATTCAGCTAACTTTGGATAAGATTCCTCTTCGATAGGAGTACTAGTCTTCATGTGAAATGCTTTGTTTCAGCCATGGCTAAGCCTTCTTGCATGTGATAGCAAACCTCTTGATTTTTGTTCTTGGAACTGGAAAGGTTTAAAAACACCCATAGCAGTGAGGTGATAAGTGGAGCGTGGGACATGAGTATTCCGTGGTGTGCTCTGCCATCCCACTCCCCTAACTGTCAGATGACCAAAAGTGTGAGAGGGCTCCTTCCAGATGCATGCCCCAGGTTTCTGTCTGGAAAGGTAAACAGGTCTCGTTCTGATGCTGAAAGACCTCTGAGCTCTTAAATAAGCATGGTTTGTACTAACCACAGGACCTCGAGTTCCTCTTGCACCTTTGGGACCAATTTTTCCAGGTTGGCCAGAATCACCGGCAGGTCCAGTTTCTCCTGGAGGGCCAAGCTGCCCCTTTTCCCCCTGTTGGTGTTATTGTATTAAAAATAATAAGAGATTGACACTAAGTTACAAAATGCAGTTTATGCTTAATCAAAATACGTAACAGCATTATTTAATAGGTATGACATTTACCGTATGTCATTTACTGCAGTTATTAGAATGTCTGAGCCCAGAACTCTACAGCATAAAAAAGTCTCTGCTAAAGCCTTCCTATCATTTTTTTTGTTTTCTTTTAGCCAAAGCTTAATGTTTTTTAATAGAAGTAGAAACTGTTCTGAGTTGCAAAAGCAAATCCTGATACAAATTTAAATTTCTTAAGATCTTGAATGTTATTGATTGCAGAATGATGACAATTCTAATTGCTATGGCTAACAAGAAAAAAATTAGCTTGAAGCATGACACAAAACAGGGATAGTTCTGGTTCATAGGAATTTTGTAATGTAAATTTGAGTTTCAGATAAAAGGAAGAGAACTGGGGAAGATGAAAAATACTACCTTCTTTCCTAAACGGCCCCTCTGACCTGGATTTCCTGGTGTTCCTTCAGGGCCCTATAAATGTATTAGAGAGAGAAAAAGAAATGATTGAGAAAGGCCTGGAAACATATTTAACCTCTGCTCCAAACTGCTTAACTAAGTAGGCTTTTGTAAAGCAGAGAGGTGGGAGGAAAAATGTCATTAACTGTGGCTGTAAGCAAGTTAGTAGGACTGTTTCAAGTTATAGCAGAAACAAGTGGGCAAGCATTGGGGATTATTTATCAAAGTAGTGGAAATGCACTGAAAATAGGGGAGAAAAAAACCTAATAAAATTTGTCCACACAGAATATATTACTTAACAGATTTGTGAAGCTTATTTGTTGCTTTATAAGCTACTGTTCAAAGAAAATGTAATACTACTCACCCCCAATGAAACACTCAGACAATTGGCTATAGGAAACTGATTTCCATGTTTAGACTAGGATGTTATGATCTTTCTGCATCCCTAGAACGAGGTCAAACCAAAACTGTGACGTGAACGCTCCCAGATGCCAGGGAGGATGAAGGGAGAAGATTTGGAATGATGTGTAACAGAAATGTGAAAAATCCCTCCCTAACCACATCCTCCCAAAAATCAAATTGCCAGACCTGCCTGAGGTCTGCCAGTGAGACCGGTCTCACTGAGGCACAAAAGCACTGGTTGCTTATTGTACACAAGTATAATTACACACAGTGTAGATATGCCAGGCTTGAGCTGTTTTACAATAATTTCAACATATGAAACTTTCAATCTTCTCCAGAACAGCCAATTCAGAAGAGAGTCAGAGAAACAAAGAAACAAAACTTGTCCTGCAGCACACTAAGGGTGCCAACAACTAAAAGAACACTTTTTTCTTTCACTAGGAAAGTAGTCCACTGCGAAGAACCCAGGACTAAAGACAGCAGAATGTAACACAGATGCTTAGAGGGCAGAGTGGACAGTGCTCACAGCTGTGAACAGCTGGCGCTCCAGCTAATGTTTTGTCAGACCCCACCATCACATAAGAACTACACAGAAGGCAGCCAGAGGACTGCAAATGAGAACATGATGATTTTTGGTAAGGGAAGCTGGTCTGGCTTAAGGCTACAATACTTGCTTTGGAAAATGTGCTCCAAAATATTAGTTCTCATGAAGAAGTTGCATACAACTTCATAGATGGATTTTTGCTGCTAGGAATGATGCCAGAATGAACAGACAAACCGATCTAACCATGTTGGCTGTGAATTCTAATGCTTGTCTACTATTTGATCTGTGTATGCTTGCCTTCCATACTGTTTGGAGAAGAGAGATCTGAAGTGAGAGGCTCCAGGTTGTGTGGTATGTGTGTCTGGATGACAAGTGGTGAACAATCACTATTTGCCAAGAGGTCACATATTTAAGATAGGAAAAGCATTTGTCTCCTGTCTCTACCAATCCTGAACCACATTTAAAGCTTATTTAAATATGGTCATCTCTAATTACATAGAAAATCAGAAAAACCAAAAATAAAGGAAGAAAGAAACATTAAATCTGTTTACTAAAAGCAAATGAGCAAAAAGTCCATTTTTTTCAAAACCTGAAAACACTTACAGGAATGCCCACTATGCCAGGTTCACCAGGAGGCCCAGCAATTCCTGGTAATCCCATCTCTCCTTTTTCACCACCTTCTCCAACAAGTCCCTGGTCTCCAGGGTCTCCCTAAAACACAGTTAAAAAAAAAAAAAAGTTTAGTTTAGTCAACCTGCTGCTATAGAATTACTTGTTCATAAGAAAAGGGAATTCTGAATCTTTGAGTTTGGAAAAAACAACACTAAAACTGATGTGAATCTTACCAGTCAAATTCAGATCAGGCTCTAAGTTAGGGTAAAACCCTTTCTATCTCATTCATACACTCCTACAGCCACATTTTGCCTCATCCATCACCAAGTATCTGAGTTTGTTCTCTATGACATCCTCTGTCCTGGTACCTGCCACTGTCTCTGGCACAGCACTGATCCAATTCAGGGAGCAGAGCAGCCTTGGGCTTGCTTTCTCCAGCACGTTAGTCGCCACAGACAAAAGCTGTACTCAGCTCTCCACCTGAGTTTTCTTTGCCAAGCCATTCAACTCTGCAGCCCTTGCAAGGTACACATGGACTTAAAAGTACAGGAAAGCCTGTACTTTACAAGACTTTCTATGTTAAGACTAAGTGCACTCAACTGGGCTCTGTTGATCTGGTGTTGACCTAGGATAAAAGAGAAGATTTGGGTCCTTAAGCTAATATGAGTACTTTACATCTGCTACAAAAACTTATTGTACCTTTGGGCCATCTTTTCCTTGAACACCATCTTCTCCTGGAGGCCCTGGTTCACCCTTAGAGAAAGAAACAGTTGAAAACAATATTATTGCCTAAATTTCTTGATATAGGGGTATTGTCTCGGAAGAATTCATACTAGTTTTACACATGCTTATTATCTTTTGCACAACTAATTTTTTTTTGTTACGGTTTATTTATCTTCGATGTCACAGCTCATGAATATCCAGCACAAGAAAACATAAAAGATGATCAGCATTAGAAAAATGAGGCAATATTATGTCCATATAACACTGGAGATTTAGACAGTGGCACTGAGATTTTGTTTGGTTTCAGAGTATATAACATGTAATTACAGCAACCTCAAAAATATACCTATTCTGTCCTGAATCTTCCATGTTTATGTGGATAGGTACTGTATTGGTATGTTTACAGACTTACTGTAGGGCCATGAAAAACTCATCATTTACCATCAGAAATATTTCAACATTATAATCATGGAATCACACAGAATCATCAAGGTTGACAGAAAGTTTCAAGACCATCTAGTCCAACCAGCAGCACCATAATCACATTCCCGAGTGCCACACACAGATGCCTCTCAAACACTTCGAGAGACAGTGACTCTACCACCTCCCATGGCAACTTACTCCCATGCCTAACCATGCTTTCAGTGAAAATTTCATTTCTAATATCCAATCTGAACCTCTCCTGGTACAACTTAAGGCCCTTCATTCAATCACTTGTTATCTTGCAGAAGAGACTGACCCCCACCTCACTACAGCCTCCTTTCAGGTAGTTGTAGAGAGCAATGGGCCTCCTTTTCTTCAGGCTAAACAACCCCTGCTCCCTCAGCTGCTTCTCACAAAACTTGTTCTTCACCAGCTCCATTGCCCTCCTCTGGACATGCTCCTTTCTGAATGTCCTTTTTGAAATGAGACCCAGAACGGGACACAAAGCTGAAGGTGCAGCTTCACCACTGCCAAGTACAGGGAAAAACTCACTGCCCCAGTCTTGCCGGCCACGCTGTTGCTGATACAGGCCAGGATGCCATTGGCCTTCTTGGCCACCTGGGCACAGCTGGCTCATGTTCAGATGCTATTGACCAGCACTCCCAAGGCCCTTTCTGCTGAGCAGCTCTCAAGCCACTCTTCCCCAATCAATACTCTTTTTAACTTGCTACAATATTACATTGTTTTCTTTTTCTTTAAAAAAAGAGGTTATCAGAAAATAGCTTCTTATTGAATTCTTCTGATTAATCAAGATTTCTCAACCTGTACTTCATAACATACTTTTTTGTTGTGGAAGAAGACTTGCACAATAGCTTACCCTTAAACCTTGGTCACCTGGCTCTCCAGCCTTCCCAGCAGGTCCAATGTCTCCCTGGGATATCACAAGGAAAATAACTGGATTTTAAAGGACAATATTCATAACAATGATAAGGTTTACAGCTGATGTAGTCACCATGATGATAACAGTATTTCCTAATTGTCCATTTCCTGTATCACTGTCTACTTGGCTAATGAATCAGATCTCTCTGATTTGCTTTTATGAAAATTTGAAAATTTTAACAGCATAAGAGAATAATTTCAACATTTACCTTTGTGCCTGGTTCCCCCTGTAGACCAGGTTCTCCTTCAGGGCCAGGAGGTCCCTGCGTGGTACAAGAGCTGTTGTTACATGATCACTAGAAATACTTTTCCAACAACTAAATAATACATCCAAAATTGAAGCAGAAGAACGGCATGAGACACTGGGAAAGATGAAGGTCTGAAAAATCAAATCAAGACAACACAGTTCTTTGTTCTTTCTAGAGGCAAACAGAAAAGAAAGGAGGGTATAGGAGTTCAGGAAATGCACTGTGGGTCAGGAACATATTGAGGACTCAGCAGTACCACTAATTCTGTACCTTTCACCATAAATTACTGCTGAGCAAGCATCTATCTTCTGTAAATCTGACTGACAACTTCATCTCTGTTTAGGCTTGGAGCCAAGTAGATACAACCTTTGGAAAACAAAGCCCTTTTTGGAGGCCTCAGCCGTTAATGAGTTAATGGTATCAGACTGCTTTTCGTAAAGTTTACATATAAAACTTAGTTTTCAATAGTCAGCCAGAAGTCTGGATTGTGGGTGGCTGAGGAAGAGCATTTTTTTGAATAAGCCAAATCCCTGCAGTTCTGAGTGAGCTCATCCCTCAGGTACTTCATTACAAATGCAGCTAATACATTCTGTCACATTTTTCTCAATGAAATATTAAAAACAAAGTGAAAAACGGAAGCAGAAGCTAGCAAGAAGACTGTCTACAGCTGCTTTCCTTTATCTACAATTTGAAAGAACATACAATTAGTGGTGTTTTACTACCTAACTGCAAGGAGAATGGTGCTCCCCCCCAAAAAAAAAAAAAGTTGTTTAGTCAGTTAAACATTCATCTTCTATGACAAACATCATGAATGTATGCTCAAAGACAGTGCTTACAAGAGAAAAAGCTACTTATTTTAGACATTTTTGGTAACAGCTTTAAGTAAGAGTCTCTCAGTAGCTCATGATATGTCAGCTGCAGGCAATTAAAAAAATTTTATAAACATATTGTCCAGGCTTAGTCACTTGTTTGAGTATTTTAATTGCTGTATAAGTGATTAAAAGCTCACCTCAAAACCCATTTCTCCAATAGGGCCAGCATCCCCTGGTTGTCCTCTTGGACCCTGGCATTAAACAAAATTTTGGATGCATCATTCAATTAACATTAAATTACATCGTAGACTGTTCAACTTGTCTCTTCACAACTCTTCCAACTGGAATAAAAAATGTATTTCATTGTCTTTCCTCCTGAATCCAACAATGTATCCAAGTCCCATGATGGCATACAGTACCAATCATTGCCAGCCTTGACACACTGAAATAACAGATCTCAAATAATAGCACAGATGTCTTTTCTTTATGACCAAAAATAAATTATTATCTGAACTAAGCTCTTCTCTTGACTAACTGAGACTTTGTTTAATTAAGGTTTGTTAGACTGTCTGGTTTGCTTTGTGGAAAAGCCTACAGTCTGGTATGGAATTAACTGAAAACAACTACTGTTTGTTTCACCATGCATTTAGCAGCATTTGTACAGAACAGTCACTGAGGCGTAATAGACTAAAGGCTGGAGCCTTCTTAGTAATATTAATAACTATTAATTAATAACTATACCATAAGCATTTTATTATAATCCTTACATGTAAGTAGTAAATTTACTGCAGTAACGCACAGAGATCATTTCCCAAGGTGGCATGTTCAAATTCTCTGCACATGTAAAATTTGGGCTCAGAGCAGGATTTGTGGGCTGGGGAGTAGAAGTTGCCTGTAATAGCTTACAGCTGATTCTATAGCCACTGTGAATGTATGTCAAGACAAATCAGCCCTCTGGGTATAATCAGTCTTTGAACTTCAATAAAGTTCGTATCTATTTACCCCTTTGGGACTGATCTGTGTCTAAGGACATTCTAAATTCAAAACTGTTTCTTGAGCTACAATTCTTGTGTAAAAGAAAGTTGCTGCTTCTATTTATGATAGAAGCCTTTTAAACAAATATTTACTCTATTTTGTTTCACTTCCTCTTACAGACTATGCATATGGTTTTGCTCCTCCTGATGACCTGGCAATGACAATGTGAATATTTTCTTCCCTTGTAACAAGAATGTAAATTGCATATTACTGACGGAAGTCCGGCAGATGCGTACATATGACCTTTTATCTTCATTTAAATATGAACAACTAAAACTGTAGTTACTTCCCATTGAGAATTCACTTGGTCCTAAACTAAGTTCATCTATTTTCATTTGCAGCAACTCCATAAAATTCCACTAGGCAAGTGTCACAAAGTTTCAGTTTGATTCACAAGTTAAGTATTTCTTCACATTACCATGGAGATAAGGCTGCTGGATCGGCAATGTATCTTTCTCCCGAGACTTTCAGAAGCCAAAAACTTATAGCAGTATAGGGACTGCTTTTAACCATTAACATCAGGTAATTTGCAAAGAAGGACTTTACCGAAATGTCTGACAAGTAGATAATGTTTGAGTGTAATTTAGATCAATCCTGTTAATACAAGTAGTTCTAATTGTTTACATTTCTCTGCTCCTCCACCAAAAATTAGGGGTTTTCTGCTCTGTGTAGAGCTAGTGACAGGGCCAGAAAACCTCAGCAGCTGGCTTTCACATAGTGACCAGCTGACAGAGGATGAAGTCAAGCTGCTTGGATGGGCAGCTAAAAAAAGAGCCACGCGTTTCGTTGCACAACATCTTCTGTCATTTTATCACTTCTTTCTAGCTCCACAGACCATTTTCTGAAGAGATTTTACTCTTTCAGCACTTGACAGAAAAGATATCCTGTTCACAGGATGAGGTTTTTTCCTGACACTGAATATGTAGTTTCTATGATGATGAGCACAACAGAAATGTACGCTGCTCAAGAGTAGACCACTTAGATTAGGTAAGGCAGACAGGCATTCTACCGATAAGAAAATTCAGAGCTGAACAGAAAATGGCAGGAATTTGACACATAAACCTTTCATTGTAAGGCTCTCACGTGTTGCAACATGAAGATAAGATATAATAAATGAAAAAGACAAAGTAACAGGAATCCAGTGATAACCATTAGAAAATAAATTTCCTGTGAAACATTTTACCATTCCTACAGGTTGGCAGCTCAACTTAAGTAGGCAATTCTATCCTAAAGAAAATCTACCAAAATAATTGCTGGTGTTTTTCTAGCCCCTCAAAATGCGTGATTACTTTGTGTAAGCATGTCAGTCTATGGATTAGTAGAAATAATATTAAATACCAATAATACTAAAAATAATATAATTTTAATCCACACTTCACATTCAGGATTTAAATTAACTATGTGCAACTTACAGTGCAAAATTACTTTCCAGAAGCAATGTAAACACACAATTTTTGACAACTCTATTAGATTTCTGCACCAGAAAATGGCAGCCTTCTTCCAAATCCCACTAAGGCAGCATATATTCTTTCACTGTATTTATATAATCTGCTTTCCCCCAGAGATGGTGCTGCAATACTACTCCCATCATGGCTGTATCTTGCAGTATATTGCACATATTTGCTGCAAATTCTGCGTGATCTTCTCTAACAATATTAGCCACACGAAAGTCAGCATGGCTTTGACAAAGTAGCAAGAATCCATCCAGCAGAGGAATGTCTGAGGTTCATTATAGCAGTCTCTCACTGAAAATTTAACCTGCCAAATAGACGTGGTCCCTGTGTTCCTGAACAACGATCCTAATATTTGCCTAAAAAAACACCACTAAGGTATTGGCACATGGATTTACATAATACCTAGCATAGACATCTACCTCAATGTGCTGTAAAGCCACATAATAGCGTGGTCTGTGTTCTGTTATGCCCTCTTATGTTGTGCACCCCTTATTACAGAGCTTCACAACAAGATTAACAGGTTGAACAAGTTACACTAAGCAAGGGAGGCAGACTCCAGCTCTGCAGTTTTGGAACAATCACCCCAAAATTCCTACCTAACCACAGCTGGCAACAGCGGATCTTGGTAAAATGGAGCTTGAGTTGTCAGGGAGCTTGTATAACACATGGAAAAACTTTGAGGCAGGCATAGGGATCAACTTACTGGCTCTCCCATTGGTCCCCTGTCTCCTGTGGTTCCTGGAGGCCCAAGCAAACCCTGAAAGATCAAAATGAAATAAAAAATCATTGGAAAAAAGCTGCTTCATATTCTGAGAGCAGCCACTTCCTCTTTTGTTTCTGCTCACACAGTAACTAACACAGAAACATCCAAGAAATATGTGCAGCCTTTTTTTCTGGTGGATGTGCTTTGACCTATGACCGGCTTCTGCAGCAGGTGAGGGAGTCCTGAATAAGTCCTTCCTCAGTTTCTTTTACATACAAATGAATCTTAGCTGAGCCACCATTTACCAGTTCCTTGTAATTCTCCTTAGAACCATGTGCTGCCCTACAAGCTGAATTTTAGATAATCAGTAAGGTTCACAGCACACTTTTCTCTCTGTTAAACATTTCTCACAGCATTTCTATCTCACACTGTCTTCTAGAAACTGTAGCTGTAGGAGTAATAGATCAGGATCTTGTACTTTTCAGTAAGTGCATGATTTCACGTCATTTCAGCCCAATGACATTTTGCTTCATTCATTTCTGTATATATAAAAACATCTGAAAGTTCCAGTGAACGAAGAGGAAATGAGAACCTCTTGTGTCAAAGGTGAGAGGCAAAAAGTTCCTAAATCTGAGCAGAAAAGGCAAGAGAAGTACGGTGATAATCAACATTTTGAGTTTCAGCTGCCGAACATAATCACCACCATTACTGCTTTGTTTCTGTTTTTCTGCTTCCTTCTTTGTTGAAAACCAAGTACAATTCGGACTGACTGATAACCTGCTTTGTAAAAAAAGCCTCAAATAGAACACATAAGATTTCCATTCAAAGAAGCACTAAAAGAAGGAATTTTCTCCTATACACAATGTACATTTAACACATTTCTACATTTATCCCTACACTGATAACACACACCTAACCCCAAAATCTAGCAAAGAATTATTGTTCTATGTCACAATGACTTTCATCCTTAAGACTGCAATGAATTTATAAAAAAAACAGAAGAAACTTCTAGGACTGCATGTCAACCACAATAGCCATTTCTTCTGCTGTAATTTGCTGTCATATTGTATTCTGAGGACCATCATCCATGAAAACACTGGTCTTTTAGCAGGCTAGATCATGTCACACTTGCTCTCACTTCTGTCCCTGGTTCTTTGTATGAATAAATGCAAACTGTCAGAGTTTTCCAGCTGCTCTGAAGAAGATAAACTTCCTCATACCCTAGCGCCAAACAAAGGATGAGATTTCCTGGATTTTTTGGGTAGAAGTACTAGTGAATTTCATACTCACAAGTGCACCCTGATCTCCTCTTTCTCCTGGATTTCCAGCTTTACCCTGGTTAAAGAGAAATATAAAAGACAATGTAATTGTCTTTTCAAGTAATTTCCAAACACAGCTCAGAAATCAGTAGTTACTATGTTAAAGCTTACTACAATGACTGGCTCCAATACTTACAATGAGCCCAGGAACTCCTTTCTTTCCTGGATCACCTTTTTCTCCCTGATAAATAACAAACAGTGTGTGAATTCTACATATATTTGCTTAAGAAGCTGCATACAGTTACTGTGAGTTTAAATGCTGGGTAACTACAGAAAGTGCAGATTCAGGCTTAGATGTGCTCATACTGTAGTAAGGAAGTACCTGGGAAAGGCAGAAATTTGCAAATGTCTTGGATTAAATGGAACTCTGTGGCTTCTGCCATGATGGGTTGGGGTTTTTCGTTTTTCTTTTATCTATTATAATCTACCTCAGTGTTTTATACAGTACTGAGCAATGCAAGCACTCACCTTAATGCCTTCTGTTCCCAGTTCTCCTGGAGGACCATCAAGACCTCTTGGCCCCTGAATATTGAACAAGTGATTTGGAATACTAATTATGCATTATTTTGGTTGTCATTAAGCAGATGTTACATAAGCTCTAGGAGAGGGGAAAAGTTTTGTTAGGACCAATTTTCATTGTATGTCAAGTGTGAAATAAAGCTTCAAAGAATGAAGTAAGTTTCTGGTTTGCTGAATTATGAATTTAAGTAGAAAGATTTTTTGAAAAGTATGTAAACAAAACATTCAGTGTCTCTGTTGGAGCCAGAAGGCAGGCTGATATTTTCTGTTCACTTTTTCATCCACCTTGTACTCCTGCAACAGACACGTACTTAGAGGGATTTAGATGAGCGCTGTAAATATGGAGTGCTTGGTTTTGGGCATATTATAAGATGTATATGCAAAAATCCATCTTGCTAGTATGACTCTAAAACAAGCAGATAAAGTTCTTCCATCAGAAAACCAGTTTGAGGCAAGATCAGAAACAATTTATAATTGTGAACTATTGTGCTCTATTGTTAGACCAAAATGTTTCTGCAAATTGATTTTTATAACCAATAGATGAACAGAGATGACCTGTTACATTATTGTAGCATAATATACCAAATATTATTGCCAAAATATTCAGAATTTTATTATTTAAGATTGGAAATCTAGCTTACAAGCAAATGAAAAATCCTTAAATAGGTCATGAGCAAAATGGAAAAGAATATTTTACCCATGCTGACTTAGGAGGTTATTTCCATAATTCTAAAAACCATGACTGTTTATGTACGGAACATTAAATTAAAACCAGTTAATAACAACTTAAAACTAATGACCACTTCAAAGGAAGAGCTAGATAAGTATCAAGACAGACTTTTTACAGCAGTATGCATTGGAAGGATGAGACATAACAGCTTTCCTGGTGGCATCTGGGTTGGGCTGGCATCAGAGGGAGTTAGTACAATACTATGGCAGTGCCTAGAGGAAAACAATCTCAATTTCTGTGGTGAATTTCTGAGTTGTAGAGAACCTTACATCTTGGGTCATGGTTCATAGTGAAGGGCATCCAATTATGACTGATTTTCAGTCGTAATGCTTTTTAAATAGATAATAATAGGGGCTTGTAAAGTGACTTTGCTGGAAGCACATCTGATTTAATTTAGATTATTTTCCCTACAAAAATATCTGTGGCTTCCATATCTCTCTTGAATATTTTGAGAAAAAACATACCAGAATCTGTTCTCTCTGACTTGGACTTACTGTTCCATATCAAAATCTCTGTTGGAACATGTGGTGAGCACCCATCCACCTTTCTCTGGAGCAAAAGTGAAAATGGCTGACTGGTAACTCAGGAACAGTGTGTACCCAGAATCATTTAGGTTTTTCTCCTGAAATGAAAACCTCTCAGGAACAGGCCTTTCCTGTGAGCTGATATATAATTACAACCCCTGGCAAAACTAGAAATACCCCATGAGAACTCATCTGTCATGATTTCAGCACTGCTACTTCTGGCCAGCACAAAGGAACACAGAAACCATAGGAAAAGGGGAACGAGCAGGCAGGGAAAGCTGTCTGAATACTTTTGATACCTCTTTAGTTTGGGACATAGCTTTTGTGAGGCAATCCTTGGATTAGTCTGGCCACCTTTTTTGTTTTGGTATAAGCCAGGACTGAGCAATCATAGGCAGTTTTTGGGCTAGACAAGAAAAGAGGCTACAGAAGACAACACTGAGCTGCCACATGGCACTTAATGAGAAAGGTCCCAAACCAAAGAACACTGAAGTCCGTGGAAAAAACCCTGTGACTTCCAGGAGCTCAGAGATTAGAAATGAAACACTAGTGGTGTTTTCAAAGGTGAAGGAGGCCTTTAGAAAAACATTTATATTGGGCCTCATGTTAAGATTATGTAATTGGGTAACTCAATGGTTCAATTACTATATAGCATAATTCAAAAGAAAGCTAAACGTCTTAATCAAATTAATTTCAGGTCACTGCTTTGCACTTTTTTCTGTAACTGCTATTTGTAACACACACAAAACGGATTGTGACGAAAATTCAAGGCAGATTTAGCAGGTTTATTGCCCCCTGACCTGAAACGTCTCAAAGAACAGGAGGAGAAGGGACAAGAAGAAACTGAGATGAAGTGAGGACATTCAGCTGTGAGGATAGGAGGGAGAGAAGCTGAAGGAAGACCTGTGGAGGAATCACCTAGGGCAACGCAGGAAGGGGAAAATCGAGAGCGTTGAGCAGCTGCAGGATAGTTTTAGATTTTTTCAGACTTTTTAGATACGTGACCTGTTGTTTCTCTTTGTGCATTCTCCACAGGGCTGACCAGAGGATAGAATCTCAAGATGAAATATTCAAGGAAGAAAAAGGACATGTTTTCATTCTACAGATTTGTGTAATAAAGAAATATCTTTCTAGGTTTTATCTTCTACCATTAAGAATTACCAGATAAATTCTTTGAATACTTCTGATGTAATTTTAATCATAAAGAGGATCATAGCTTGCAGTTTGAGAAACAGGCCTGTCAGGAGACTGCAAATTATTCTCAGTCTGTGCTCTGCACACAACACACCAAACCTTTCTGGTATTCACACAGATCTCCATTTCAACGGAGTTCACCTTGGCAGCCCATGACAACTGATCTGATCACTAATAGTTAAATGAAAAAGTCTGCCATTTGAAACACCAATCTTGTACTATATAACTCTGAATTGAAAACAAAGTAATAGAAAGCAACATGATCCTCTGGGACATGCCTGCCTTTAGCCAGCCACAGAACAAAGGGCAGAAATCCAAGGGAAAGGCAATTTAACATCCTGACAAAAGCACACCATAACATTCCTATAAATAGTATGGTGTTTTAGACTCCTTATTGGCACAGATGAATTGGATTGTACAATTTCTTACTATAGCTAGTACAGAATGAGAGATATACTTGATCTGCCTGCTGTTATTTAAATTAGGTTGCAACAGAGCTGGAGAGTAAGACTGCCGAATGATTGCTACTGCTCTTTTCTTTGGCATGGGTTCAGCTCTGTGTCTAAAATGGAACATTTTACATTGAAAACTCTAGGATGATAATCTGAGAAAAAATTCATCTAAGAAGGTAAAAAGCACAAATTAACTGTTTTTATTCTTTCTCATCCTGTCTCCCAAATACCAGAAGAGCGTAAATAAAACAAGCACAATACATAGCTACCTCTCTTTTTTGGTGGCTGACATGGAAGGATATTAGAAAACTTCATCAATTTAGTTGCACTTCCTTTGAGCAATTAAGGCAGATAAACACATTCAGCTATTGATGTACCACCAAGCACACTGGACACTTGTCTCACAAGTGCACACAATTTGCTAAGTTCCATATTCCCTGCTCTGAGAAGTACGAGAGATATCGCTCATTACAACAAAGCACTGATGTCCTCAGGCACCTGAAGTACTTCACGCCAGTACAGATACAACTAAACCAGGGACAACCCGACTGGCTGCTAGAGACATAAGTTGCTGCTTCCTGACCCCAAATTTACAGCATGTAATTTATGTCATTTATCTGCATTTTCAAGTCTAAATTTCATGATCTGCATTCCAGGAAAAGTACGAGCAGAAAAAATACTTCTTTTGAGCTTTAAAACACCAAATACTGATGTGAAGAATACTAACTGCTAAGAATTTTAGCACCTACTGGGAATTTTGCTTAGGTCTCACTTATGAAATGAATCTAATGATATAGGATCTACAGCTGTATTAGTCCAAGATTATGGTATGAACTGAAAGCAGAACCAAGCTCTGACATTGTGGTTTACCTCACACTTTAGCAAACAAGAACAACAAAAGATCAAGCAACAACTTCATGGCTGCTTACACTGCCAGGCTTCCAGAGTAATGTATTTCTTCCTTCTGGTCATGGAAAGAAATTCTTTCTCCTACATATAGATACTCTCACCCTCACTGTCATTCTGCCATTGAAGTATCTAAAAAATGGTGTTCTCCCTCTGTGTTTCCATGAGATTAACACTAAAAAATAAAGTGTAATAAGCCTTCCACATGATTTTAGCCAAGTGTATCAAGTCTCACACATGAGCTGAGGAAGCTCTGTGCTAGTGCTATGCTCAGTGGTATGTTCCCTGAAACCCCCTGAGAGTGAGATACTCCACAGACTCCTAGACAGCCTGCCTTCAGCTGGCCAGAACTCCTGGGTGTACTGGAGAGTGAACAGCTCGATACTCTCAGAAGTAAGCTGCTGGGTAATCTTGGATGCAAAACCATTGCTGAAAGGTCCAGAATTTATGAAGCGAAGGAATTCTATTCTGTGACAGTGCAGAAGTAGAGGGTCAGTGCTTCTAAGACTTCCCACAGATTCCAGCTGTGAAGACAGGATACATTCTTGTTTCCATACACAACAAAGGGAAACTTCCATATGCTTCCATTTAACTCCTGTATCTGACTGTAGTATGCATTTTTCTGAGGCCTTCCACATGGAGCTCAGTGTTCTGGCACTTCTCTTTCTGAATCCAGTGATGACAAACCCCACGTTTCAGGGCACCTCAGACATTTTCCTTATGTGAGATTCCACTTTTGGTCTCATATTTTGATCTTGTGAGCAGAAAAAATTCTCAGTAGCTTCAGTGGGAGTTTGGTCTCAGAGCCTGAAGACCTGGGTCTGTTTTGAGACCCTCTTTCATGAAACATTCCCAGTCATGCTGGGTAGAGGCAAAGGCATAAACCACAACTCTGGAATGAGACTTTCACAGGGTTTGAGATCTTTGGGATTTGAGTGATTTTTAATTACAAGCACTGTACTCCATGATGTGCTGCCAAATTCATATTTATCAGGAATAAATGGAGCTGTGAAGACACACTGGTCCAGCCACTGGTATGAGTTGTACAAGTCTCACAGGAATCCTGTCAAACTGGTAAGGTGAGAGACACTTTACTAATGCGGACTTTGGATTAGTGTTTTGTATACAGCGAAAAAATGGTTCCCATTTCCCTGGTAAAAATGAAAGAGAAATTACAATCTCACAAGTGGAGGTTCAGGATTCTGGCACATAGTATCTTCTGATTTCACTTCTTTCTCCTTCAGAACTGTGTTTGGATGATATTGATTGTATTTCCGAAGACTTATACGCAGGTAAAGAAAATAGTCCTTAAAACATTGAAATAGTCCCGTGGTAGTTCTAAATGACAACTTTTGCACGTTTATATATACAGAAAACGTGCCAGTGGTCAACTTGGTTCTAGTTCTGCTCTCAGCTGAAACCAATGGCAAAGCCCATTTCACTGTGAGGTGAGGAGAAACGAAGAGTCATATTGTCCCCTACATGAAAGTATAATCTATCTGATTTCAATACAAACTAGGTGAGTCCAGAGGGACTGTAAATGGGTTGTATTTCAGATTCATATTTGCAACACACTACTCTCTGCTCTAAGTAACATGAAGGAGCAATAGTACTTACTCTTCTTCCCTTAGGTCCCTGTGGCCCTGATGGTCCTCGTGGCCCTGATGGTCCCTACATGTCAAACAAACTTATTATTCATTGTC
This sequence comes from Oreocharis arfaki, assembly GCA_013398015.1. NCBI lineage: Eukaryota > Metazoa > Chordata > Aves > Passeriformes > Paramythiidae > Oreocharis > Oreocharis arfaki. Next base: position 185,174 of record VZRR01002333.1, read on the forward strand.
TCCTAAACACAGATTTCTGAAAATTTCAAGGCTTATGCATCTTGAGCAACAATCAATGCAAGAAATGCAAATCAATCACTTTCACTCATGGTTCAAATTAAATTAATTGTGCTTGTACAATTTACATAGAAAAATCTAAATAACAGACTCTATGTAACTTTATCCTTACAAAAATTGATGTGATTGTTGGATAGATTACTTCTGTCTATTATCCCAAAAGTTTTAAAAGATACTTGTATTTCAGCAACATTGTGTTAAAAAGCATGAATATTTTCTGACAAAAGGTTCTGTTTTTATCTGTATTGAAGATCCATGGTAGAGAAATTCCAACAATTACGCACAGCAAATTAGAATATAACTTTTTTGATTAACAATGAAACTAAACACATAATGAATATATTTAAATTATATTAGGCATCAATGAAATAAAAAAATGTTACGCAATTATTAACCAACCTTGAAAAAGTCTATTCCCCTACTTGTCTCAACTGAGTGATTTTTAAATGGGTGAATAAATCATATAATTACTTTTCCCTTCTCTCATGGATCATCCTGGCAACGAGCAAGTGAACAGACTCTGTCTGGATGGGTGCATTTTCATGACAGTTTTAGAGATTGCAGTACAAACTAGAAACCATTCTTAGCTTCAGCAAAGCAAAAAGACAATTTGACAATAGTACATTTTATGTCAAACCAAAGCACCCCTCTATACCTACAGGTAATCCTTCTGGCCCCATAGGTCCAGGGCCTCCTGAAGGTCCTGGATAGCCCTAGAATTAAAATAAACATAGAAAAGACAGAAAAGTTTTATCTAAATTGTTATTATAGCAACAGTAATAAATCCAGTTACTTACCTAAATAACTGGAGGTAAGTTAATAAAATATTTAATTCTGCAAAATTTATTCCCAAAATTTTGTTTAAAAACTAGATGCTTTATTGGATATATCCTAGCAGTCATTAAAGCAACCTAGGAAGTTTTCCCCCACACAGGCACTAGCTGTCAGGGATGCACTGAAACAAAAGATGCTGAATTCTAAATGAATTTCAAACTCCTCTTGAGAAGGCTGTGACAGTGGGAACAGAAAGTGAACACATCCTGGTGTGGGCAGAACTGGCACAGACCAAATGCCAACAACTCTTGTCTGAGGACTACAATGACTTACTGCTGGGAAAAGTTCACACTGCTGTGACTCAAGTGGATTTACCTATGGCTATAAGCATTAATAGCAGTCCAAGAAAAGTGGTTGATAAGACTGGATACTATATTAATAAATTCTTGTTTATTAATCTCCCTAATAAGATTTTTTCATGGATAAAAAGCAGCTGGTCGAAGGTAAATCTAGATTAAGAGAGATTTAATGAAGCACAGAATGCTTCAAAAAACATTGGCTCTGCATGGATCAATAAGCTGGTCTGCAGTCTCAGGGTACTTGATCTCCTCCTTGCTAACGGATGCCCTAAAAGTAATTACTGCAAATATGTAATAATATCCTTGTCCATGGCAAGAACATGACCCACTGCACCATGCTCAGGCCCACATTTGCATTTTCATGTGTAGGGCCATGGAGATTTCAGCCCTGCCAACCACAGCAGTGTCAGAGGGAGTAGGCTGCAGCACCTACTACGTCACACATAAAATCCCCATCATCTCCTTGAAATTAAACCTTTAAGTGCTCTCTAAACTCTCTGTAGCTTTCACAGTGCTTGCAAGCAAACACACAACCAAACCTTAAGCATCTTTTCTGGAGAACTCCAACAAGAACATGGCCATGGGTGCATGCGTATGGTCTTCACTTCTGTATCCCAACACCCTACCATGGCAGTGACCTCTGGGCAGTGCAGGGCTGCATGAAGTGCTGTGCCCTGTTTTAGGACCAGTGGTGCTGCCAGGAAGCCAGGCCTCCCACAAGAGTGGCACCCAGGAGCTGTTTGGGAAGCCCTGGGCAGTAGATGCTAGTTACTAGTCTATCTACCAGAATCACCTGGGTTATCCCAGTTTACACAGGAAACGGTTACTTTACTTTCCCTCCTTTTAATTTATTAAGGCTGCTTAGAGCCATTTTTCAAAAACACAGTTGCTCTGCTGTTTCATTCAGCAGATCACTTTGCAATAACACTGCTACAGAGGGGATAAAGCTATCAAATAAAACTTTGTAGAAACTATGCATCATAAATACTACTCTCCCATAAGACCTGCACAGCCAGAAGGGTGAGAACTTATTACTATTTTGGAGAGTAAAGTGCCTTCATAAGTAACACAATTGTGGATTCTACATTACTTGTAACTTACCATGACACCTTTTTCTCCAGGAGGACCTATAGGTCCTGGACTGCCTCGCTCTCCCTTTAACAACAACAACAAAAAAAAGAAGTAAAAGAAAATAACATTGAATATTCTTTCCTTTTTTCCATGTCCACTGAGCCTACCTGGCAGTGCATAACACTATTGGTTGAGAGATTGGCCTTCAGAAACAGTGCAGAGACCTTTTAAAACTTTTATTATTATTATTATTTCTGCATTCCTTCCTCCTACAAGCCTATTCATCTTTTGGAAAAACGATAAAATTGAGTTCCTCTATCTTCTCTTTTCCTAGAAGAAGAGGTTTGATACTACATCAGTCTCTAAGAACTGCTGCTAGAAGATCCATTTTCTCTCTGTTGGATGCATCATATTTATAGTACATTCCTTAATCCATAAAATTCAGGACAGCAAACAAAGAAAAAAGAAAATTTTGTTTCTCTCTTCCTGTTTTCTTCAGTATGCATTAGGAAAGCACAGATCTAAAAGGAAGGCCAGCCCTTCAACAGCTGCTGAATCAACTTGAGTAGGGGAAGGAGGAAGGGTCTCTTTCCGGTCTTACACACCTTTTCACCTTTCACTCATTTCACATCCAGCCCAAATATCAGACTTAGGGGTAAATTATCCTCGGACGATTACACTTTTATTACAGATAGTACACATGGCATAGTAATAACACTATATTTCATATCGCATACTGTAATTATGCTGGAAATATGTTTGCCATTTAAATCCACATAGCATGTTTACTTTGAACTACTTAACCCATAAGAGAGGAAGACAATACATTCAACAGAAAGAGCATAGCAGTGACAAATATTGCACCATGAAGAAGCTTCCTTCCATTTGTTGATGATAAATTAATTAGTCTTTTACTGCCTTTCCACTCCTAGCTAAATAACCAGCAGCACCACAAGGTAATCTTTGTTGGGCCAAGTGTAATTACGAAGAACAAGAATCCTTTGACAGGAAATTCTAAGATGATATTGTGATTAAAACCATATGAGATTTGTCTAAATTTTAGTTTTAACAAGCAGGACTTTCCACTGATGTATTTCCTTTCACAGATTATATAAATTATAATCAGATTTTCATGGAAGTACTAATAGTAGATTAAGATTTTCTCAATAAAATATCTAAATAGCAGACATCAGTCTAGGTGAAATAATTCAGCCCTGCAGGAAAGAAATAAAAATGGTGCTGCATCATTCTGACAAACAATTATGGTTTTATCATAATTGAAGCTGACACACAGTCCAGTAATAGTTTCCTGTTTTTCAGTTTTAAAATACTTCACCTAAATAAAACCATGTCAAATACACTTAAGCTATTTATACCGTTCTAGTCATATTGAGTCTGCCAAGCTTTGCTTTCACAAACACAACTGTTACAGCACAGCAGACGAAACACACAGTACTGTCTTTTTTATTCAGTTAATGTATACAGCCAAGTTTTACCTTTCTATTTTGTCTTCATTATGTAGTAGTGCAAAACCAGTGACTACTGTATAAAGCAAGTATAATTTATGCCAGTTTCTCTGAAACAATAGCAGTGTATAGTAAAGTGATATAATGTAAGTAAGATATCAAATCTATCAACTCTAAATTAACTGTGAAGCAAAATCACGAATATTGGATACACAACTCAAATAACAGCATTTGGATTACCAGTTATTACATCCCTGTGCTCTGAAATACAGGAATATTATCTCTCACAGGGGTCCGTAAATGATCTCTCACCGCTTCTTTATGACCCCTATGGCTTTCAAAGCTGCTGAGCAGTCAGATACATTATTATACCTTTTCACCAAGGCTTCCAGACGGCCCAGCTTCTCCAGGTAAGCCAGCTGATCCCTGTATAAAAAGAAAGACGACTTTTACTTGCATGATGTCTATGCTAGTCCATGGTCAGCAGCTCTCCAGCAACAGAGCAGGGCCCATTTTGTGCCCCTGAGGGAAAGTGAGGGCTGCACGAGTTAGCCTGGCTCACAGTCCATGCAGAAGGACCACTGCATCCAGACACACCAACAGCAAAGAGCTGCTGCCGGAAGGGAAATTACATTAGTTTCATCACAGTACTGCCCTACCAACTTAGATCTGCCACTGAGCTCAATCTTGCACTGTGGAAATCTTTACAAACATACAATTAAAGGTGACAATTGCTCTTCTAGCGCTTCAGTGTGACCACAAATTTCAAAGGGAATAAATTCAGTGGAACAAGGTAAAACGCAGTCAAACTGAATATTATATTGATCAGGTGTTGTCAGAATTTTCCCTTCAAGATAAGTAGCTCCAAATGCCTTTGAAGTCAGAGGATCAGCACCTTTCAGGCATTCAAAAATGAAATAATTCTCTCCTGAGGCTCTCCCACAAATTTCCACTGGGTAGAACAAGTACCACCATATGGGACGGGAAACATGAGAGGAAGTACTTTTAAAAACCTTATTCCCAGTGCTTGCAATACCTACGTTATTATGAAACCTAAAAGAAAAAACAAATTATAGTGCAAGGCTCCAACTGAGAAAAATACGACACACTGAGCTTGAAGAAAAAGCACTAAGTGCCCAGAGTACATTGCACTACTGCTCTTGGAACATGACAGAAATGTGGAAGCTCCCACTAGTGATATAATACACAACTGTCCAAAGTCTGTAACACTTTAAAAAGGAAAAAAAAAATTCAATTACATCGATTCACACATTGGCATTGCCATCTCTATGGGCGTAGGAAGGAACTAGCATTCGTAGTGCTACTTGGCACTGAAGTGTGACTTAAAAAAAAAAAGCACATTACTTTAAAAAAAAAAAAGCAGCCTTTATCTGTAGAATTTGAATACAGTTCAGCCTCAAGTACTTTAACAGAACAGGTGCCAAGTAAGTAGAGATTTTATGATTACTTGTTCTCTTAGACTGCTAGCTGCTCTGGAAATCCCACAGTTTAAACATATTGCAATGAGCCATTGATACAGCTGCCTTTGAGGCTGACAATACTGGCACAAATTACTTTATGGAAGGAACTAAAGAGATAACCAGGCATCTCTATGGCCGCTGGACTGATACATTATGTGTGGGAACTTGTGTATTATATGTCAGAACCGAGATGTCTCTTGGCTTGGCAACAGCCAAAGATTGGTCCTGGTGATACAGGCACTAAGGCAATGGCCCAGACGTCACTGCAGCAATGAGGGACTTCTGTGATGAACTCTGAGAGCAAGAGCTCCCAGTCACAGCCAACAGCAGGCCTCAGTACCAGGCAGAAATCTGAGACAAAGAATTACCCTGTACTCCTGCTTATCAAGATAAGAGGTGTGGAGGTACAGTTTCAAAATTCTAAGGACTAATCACTTTGATTCCCTTATTCCAGAAAGAACAGAAGACGTAAGAGCCAAGGTGAAACTCAGACCTGTTCTCTTTCCACAGACACTCCTGATCTCCCACCCAATGCCACACTGTTTACAGGACTGAAGATGCTGATCAAAAAGATGGGGAGCTGTGCCTTCCCTCAGCAGTGAACCATTTAATATACAGCCTCTGATCAAGTTCTCTTTTCAATTCAGAAGTACCGTCTTCCTGACTTGGCTGCTCTGGGCTGAAAGAGCAGGAATGACTAGGAAGCAGTGACTGTGCTGTTGTATTCCCTAGCACATTAGGGCAAGCCTACGGCACCCTCCAGAGCGAGGACAGAAGCTGGCTACTAAATAGAAACTTTCCTATACATTGGCTATTCCTCAAAAGTAGTTAAGTAAAGAAAATTTACAGCAAAAACACTAAGAAGGTTGATACAAAAGATGTAAAAGAAACTTGGCATAACCGGAATTGGATATGTACAGAAAGCAAAACAATAGCCAAGATGACTAGAAGTGAAGGCAGTGAAATGCTAAAAGCAACAGGGACTTCAGGAGGTACGAAGGGGGGAAAGAAATTCATGACAGGTTAACTAAGTGCTCTTCCACCCTTCCTTCCATTCAAAACAGAGGTCAGCTGTCTGAGACTGAGAAAATGCTGGGGGCTGGTATGTACAGAGCCAAGAGAGCAAAAGAACTTACTTAGGAATACAATTTTGGATCTTCAAACAATTAGTAGTATTCAGTGAAAAAAAATTACAGAGAACAAAACATCCTGTTCTGTCAACATATTAGCCATAAAGTGAGGTTTTCCCTATAGACTTTCTGTAAGATCATGTGGATCTTAAAATGCCGGATTTGGACTGGCTTTTTATAAAGACCAGCTACTAGGACTGGATTGAAGTTTCAACTCTCTCTCCATCTTATGTAAGAGAATGAATACAGTCCAAAGCTGATCTGTTGAATCAATGTCTTCCAGCATCCCTTCAATCCTCTGGGGAGAAATGGTGGATTCCAAATATAAAATTGAATGTATTAGAAAACAAAAAAGTGAAGCAAAAAAATCCTGACGTGTTTTAAAAAAGAAATCATCAACTTATTAAAAAACAGTCATCAACTTTCATTTACAAGGAGTTGTGTAAAAGTCTCCAGTGACAATAACAGCATAATAAGAGCATTTTAGAAACCTTCTTGACAGGAGCATCTTGCGGAAAATGAATCAGAGACCAGATCTCACAACTAACACATGCATGAGAAAGACAATAACATCTTGCCAGGGCATATGCTCCGTGTTGGAAACTGGACTGTTGCTGAATAATTGAAAACACATTGTACACTTAATGCAAACCCAAGTATGGAGTAATCGATTGAAAAACCTGATAGCTGGAAGTGAATATACAGCTGGTTCCAAGCCGTCCCATGGCAGCAGCTACCTGCCAGGTTGTACTTTAACGCGTTCTTCTGCGATAACTGAAAATTTTCCAATCCAATGTTATTTCATTTACAGCTCAGCATTCTCAAACATTTTTATTCAACATTCATTTAATGAGATGACATAATAAATTTTAAATACTATCTTGTCACAATAACATTTTTCAATTAATTTTCTGTCTATTGAGAAAGTTACTTGGTAATCAACCAGAGGTGATAATCCAAGTGAAAATCTGTGATTTGCTACTGCCAATGGAGAAAGTGAATAAGAGAAGAGATGCACCACATTTGTACCTTGCACCTGGTATTTCACTCAATTCTTTAAAGGACTCAAAAATTCAGCTACCTGAATATTTGAAAGGCAAAATGTACTGGCACCAATCACTTAATCTACAGCAGTTTTAAGAAAGAAATAAATGGGTTAAATTTTGCTTCCTGTAACACCAGTGTAAAGTAGAGTAATTCTGTTTGATAGTTCTTGTAGAGGAATCCTTGCATTTAAAGGAAGCTGCCTGACAAAGTGGGAGCAGGATGTGCTCACTGACAAAACCTGAGAAGCTAAACTGCAGATACCACGTGCAGGTACTACTCCTCTAGCTGAAACCAAATGATAAAGAGAACCATTAGCAAAAAATCCTTCAAGAAAAACGAGCAACAGCTTGATAAAGCTAACCTCTAGTACTGTAAACACTTTGCCCACTCCTCTGGGCAGGAATTACAGTGTATCAGGTCACCAAGCGTAAAAACAAGAATCACAACATAAGAAGCTGAAGTATCATTGTTACCATTCACTGTTAAGTCCTTCATAGAACTTAACATTACATTAATCTCTATCCAGCTGGTTTCTGAAAGCAGCTGAAATAGTTCCTTCTTTGGAAGCCCTTGGCAACGTCCCACGCATTCACCAGACTTTAAAAAAAAAGACTTTCCTCAATTGACTTATCTTTTGGCCTATGGCTTAAAATTCATTTTTGTATATCCCTAAAGCCCAGATTCTTCACGGTAATTCAAAGAACTCCTTCTTTCGAGCATCCTGAACACATCAGTTAAAGTTCACTTAATGTTTCCTTCAAGCAAAAGGAATTGCAGTTTCCATTCTCCTTGAATTATGCATCCCTGGTGCCTAATCCAGCTAATTTTCACCTCTCTGAAAGATGTGGTAATTGCTTTATGGTAATTCTTCCCAAAAGCAACTCAGCTGCAAGGCACATGGCCTGACTGCAGCATTTTCTTGCCATGCACAGACTCTTGCAGACTGACCATTTGCAGCCTGCTCTGGAGCTGCCATCAACAGCCTGAACGTAACTGGTTTTCCTTTGCTGCACTGTAAGGTTTTCTTTTTGTGGCAAAGCACTTTTTATTTCAGCTTGGTTTCCTTCTGTTGTTTCAAAAACTATTTGCAACCAGTGAACTTTGCTGACATGTAATTTCTGAAGATTATTTTTCCAGGATTTGTGCTCATGAACTCTGCCTTTTGACATCAGTTGAACATACTGCAGCTGACAGTTCTACCCTTGTTCTCTGTCTCCATTGTGTATAAATGTCAGTGATTTCTAATTCAGAAGTGTATGGGCTGAATTTCTTTTACAGAGGTCGCAAGGAAAAATAGGAATTAGCTTGCGCTTAGTTATTCAGAGTGGGGCAGCCTGGAGAAACACTAGCATTATCAAACTCTAAAATAATCCTGGAAAACAACTGTTTCAAGTTCAGATGAATTACATTTTGTGCCATAAAACCCGAGCAATAAAACATTTTCTTAAATCATCCCTGACATTTTAACAAACAATTCATTTGTGTAAAACGCTTGAAGTTTGTTTCAAGTATTTGCTCTCCATCACTGAACAGCATTTTATCTAAGCACAAAAAAATCCCATTGCACATGTCAGCAAAGTCAGGTTTTCCTCCCCCAAAATGTAAGGGGAATTTTCTCAGTAGCTGAAGGCGTTGTTTCTTTTGGCATGACTTCCAAAAGATTTTGTCTCATCAGCAGTGTACATTTGCTCTATCTGCTGTTCCCTTACTTCTCACTAGCTTAACCAATCCCTCTTCAATTGGACCTGATGGTCCTGCAGTTAACCAAATATCCTGCAGCAAGGAACAGCTGCTGGATTCTACCACAGCTCAGGGCTCTGCTGAACCAGGAAGCCCCACCTGAACCTGCCTCCCTTCCCCCTTAAACAAACACAACACATGCTGTAGCCAGAGAAACAGTTTTTGTTGTAGGACTTGTTTAAGGAATAGTGTCTGAAGTCTGACTTTAAGCACATTCCTCTCTTAAATGTGTGTCATTTCAGCTTATGAGCATAGCAAACATTTTATAAATTTAGTCTACTCTCTTCCCACAGTGGACAAGCATCCAGAAATACTTCGGCAGAAATGTGCTCTGAAGAATCAGCGGCTTCACGTGACCTGAGAAATATTGGATACTATGGCTTCTAGGCTATCAACAGAGCTGTGTTTCAGCACATATTTCACCTTACTAGGCTGAATAACCAAGTATTATAGCCCAATCTCCTGCTCTTGAAACTTCCCTGCTAGTGCAGAGTTGCCATCTGTACTTTTCTAAGCAGATATTAAGCAAGATCAGGGAAAGCTGCTACAGAAAAGGAATAACTATTTTGGCACCTCAAACAGCAGTGGCAGATATTTATTAGTGGAAGACAGGAGATGAATGATACCAGGAGAAGTATGCAAATTGAAAGAAACAGAAGAAAAATATTGGTGCAACCCTTTGGTACCAACAGCAGACAAGCACATGTGGTCACGGCATAATTTGCTATGAATTCAGCATTTACAGGATTTATTATTGCAAAATTGCTTCTTTGCACAGCTTATTGAGGAAATGCACTAGTTATCATTTGGAAAACTGCAATGCTGTGATGGATTCCCCATTGCTAAAAAACAGTATCATATATTTTAACCATGGGCTTAAAAATACGTGTTATATCCTGTAATTTGAAGAAGTCTGTCAACAGAGATAATGAATAAACAGAAAACAATAGACAGGTCAAAAAGGGAGGCTGGTGGGGTTGTGGTGCAGAAGGGAGAAACCAAATACACAGAATTTTTTAGACACTGGGCTTACTATCAACTTTTTAGCAGTTTCTTTTTCCCCTTTGCCTTTACTATTAAATGAACTGTACAGTAGTTGCACATTTTTTACTGCTATTTGTACAATTCCTCTTTGTATCTAGTGTCACCAAGCATCTGGTGGCACACAAACTCAACAAGGCATCAGTAAGGGCAGATGCCTTACTCCATCCCTTTTTTTGACTCCATCTTGAAATCTGTCCCAGCAGTTGATGGCACTTCTACTTTGCTCTTGTACTTTGTCTTCTGTTTTTCAAACTTTTTGTTTGTTTTTGTGTGGCGTGTTTGATTCCAGAGATGTCCTCATGCCACCAGAGCCAATACTGAATAGCAAGGAGTGGATTTATCAGTGAACTAAGAAGGTTGTACTCTATGTGCACGCCAAGGGAAAGAGAAATTACTTGCTATAAACAGAAGCTGTGGAGAAGCTGGAAGTAAAACCTGCATCCAAAGCATACAGAAGTGAATATTTTGCATCAGGACTCACATCTGGAAAAGCATTTTATGCATATGAGAAAAGCCATCCTCTTCCTGTTAGTACTTTTCAGGTTTTTTTTGGAAAAGCTCAACTGTTACAGATTTCAGTGGTGACTAAAGTGAAGGAAAGAAGTTTTGAAAGGTCTGAGAGCTGTGTGTGCTTGTGTCTCCTCTTGGTGTTTCACCATTGGCCTTAATGACAACATAATATTTATTATCCCCCTAAAGATCATGTAGTGGGCACTAGTCCTCTGCTGCCAGATAATGCAAAGGAAACATAATAGGATCAAGGGCCTACGAAGCTCATTTGATCAGATACATGTACATAAAGCGAATGACATTCTACAGTCCACAGATAAAAATAAGAAATACTTATCAATAACTTAGAAACTATTTCAGGTATCATGTACCATCCTGTATCGCGTGCTAATTCTCCAAATACCACATGTGGGAAATGGTAATTATAATAGGCCATAATTATGTTTCTTTATAAGACTGTAACAGGGCTCCAGCATCCCCTTGTTTGGCATAGAAAATATTATTTCATTGTTGCAGCTTGACCCTGAATATGGTTAGGTAGCTGATATGGTTATTTTATTCAACATCACTGCGATGTATCATCACTGATTGTGTATTTGAGCTAGCAATTATGAGACAGAATGGAGCTCTTCTAGTGGTGAAGACATTATGTTAATAAAAAATATCCGAGTTGTGAAAAATTTGTCCACTGAATTCAAGTCCAGTGAAAAAATTCTATGTCAAATCCAGAAACTTAAGGTTAAGTAACTCGCTTCTGTGACTGCTTTATGTACTATTATTCATGTAATGACTTAAGATTGAGCCTAGCTTTGTCTTCTGTTGAGGGTTTTGGTGCATGTGGCACTATACAACATAGTAAATGCTATCAATTTTCCCTAACACGTTACAGGCTGAAAACCAAAATTCACATACAATAAAAGCTGCATTTAGAGATATGCTGGATGACTTTCAAGGGGACCTTATGGCATGTCATGGCACAGTTGGCTCCTGTCTAAGCAGGTACTTCTAACTGACTGAGAATCCAGCCTCTCAGTCCCCTTCCCCAGAGCACGATCTCCAGAGTGCACAGCGGAGCTGGACTTGACTTACAAGCAGTTTGTAAAATTTCAGCACTAACCAAACACCTGATGAGCTGCCTGAGGTGCATCTGCTCAGTACTTTGCAGACAATGGGGAGCTAACTCTGACTACCACGTAAGGTGAACAGAGTTTATGTGAGTACAGCACTAAGCCCAAACCAGTGTGTGGTATCTCGCCTCAGCACACATTAACTCTAGAAATAAAATCAATTTAGTCACGTTCTACACAACATTTGAGTAACTCATCTATGGGCCAACAAGCTCACATCTGCTCATATATCCCAGACAAAAGCTGAAAATACAAAAGGGCAGGGGATGAAATTTAGTAGAGAGAATTTCAAGGCAGTATGTTTAAATGACAATTATCAACTAAAAAGGCACCTACAGCGGAAGAACTGAGAGAGATAAGGCCTTCAAGAAAAGAAAGATAGGAGATTCTGGATCTCAACTGAATTACAACACACTACTGTAAAAGTGAGCACATCTGTGCAAGAAGAAGGCTTGTAAGAAGCAATGTTTCCTTTCAGTATTCTGAACAGTTTGGGCAGCAAATGAGTCATAGATGTTTGGATGAATTTGAAACGGACTACAGGGGATGACTTAAATTATCTCAAAAACACGACAGGCTAATTGAATTGGGACTGCTAAGCCTGAAAAGAAAGAATGAAAAGGGCACAGAATAACAACAATCATATGTAAAATGCTGTTTCCAGCAGAAAGGAATCAGGTTACACAACTGGGAGAACTTCTTAAAAAACAGAGAAGCCCTGGTCCTGGAGCTTTTTAATAACTGGTTAGACAAATATTTGTCAGAAATCATGTAAAGATAACAGATCCTGCCTAGGCAGAAGAGGATGGACTACATGTCACCACGAGGTCACCCTGAGCTCTGTGATTTTATGGAGAGTAGACAAAACAAGCCTGAAAAACACATCTCAGGCTAAATGTAGCCTCTCGAATGATTTAACTGGAAAAGGATCACTTGTTCACTTACATGAGCGTGCCTTGGAAAATCCCTACAACCACCTGCAATATTCACACAATATATTGGGAAAAAAGCAGAATTAATTCTGGAAAATGCTTAAAATAGGAAATTTCCTTAAATAGTACTAATCTGTAAGACTACAAAGGTGTAACTGACATACTACAGCTTTGAATACAGGCAAACTTCATCAGACGATGTCTGCAACAAATTATTCATTCACTCTTAAATAAAACAGAATTAAAAATCAAACCAGAAAGAGAACTCAAACTTACTGCTTCGCCAGTTTTTCCAAGGTTTCCTTGGTCTCCTTGTTCTCCCTGTTAAATGTAGAAAACAGACAATGTAGTTCACTAGTAAAGTAATTTCTTTCATATGTGTATAATTAAAGTCCTCTGTTTTCCTAGGAGCCTTTTTATTTTTCTAAATTACATCTGCCAATTAAAACTTTAAAAGCTAAAATTAAGTAACCAAAAAAAAATTTGTCAGTGGCTAATTTTGATTTTGTAAATGATGTCCTAATATATTCAGTATTTGCCTGCAAAAATAAAAACTATCAATTAAGTGCTCACTAAACATACTAAGTCAGCAAATACTATAAATGAATCGCTCTATTTTTTTTTAAATCTTCCTTTCAGCAAATTACTATCACTATTTCACTGCTGCTTCAAACGTAAATGTTGCCTTTGAACTGATAACTTTAATTTTGTTACGAAATATTAGGAGAATTAACATTTGAATGACATTTTAACAAATTTCTTCTTTTCCAAAATGGTACCTTGCAAGAAAGCAGAATCATCAGTATGATACACATTTATCTTCAGTAGAAGCATGCGTACTCACATCCCTTCACTGATACGGCACTGTAATTAGCAGTGTATAACTCTACTCCAAATACATTCTCTTTCATATATAAAACCATCACTTACCTTTAAACCTTCTGGTCCAGGATCACCTACATAACCTTTCTGTCCTGGCTTTCCCTAATATAAGGATTAGAATAAAATACTGTAAATATTCTATTTAAAAAATATAATTTCATCCCATTGTATCTATTTAGCAAAACACAGGCATCTAAAAATGTACAGTTTAGTAATATTTAATACAAAAATTTGAATCAAGTGTATTTAGAAATTTATATCTGAAAATACACTGTTGAATATTTCATCAAATATTGGAACAGTAAGCAAAATTTGTATTAAGTCTTACAGCAGTTGACACTGAGTAAAAACCATCTAACTCCAAGACTGAAACACATTTCACTTTCACTTCGAAGAAACGTATTAGGGAGACAAAAAAAAGGCAAGACCATATTCTCTCCTGGTTAATTCCAGCAGAATAGGGACTCAGCACTAACGGAATTTGATGCTTAGACTTCAGGGACTGGTGTCACAACAGTTCTTCCTCAACCAGACAAAATCAGCTCAAATATCCTCTCCTCTTTATTCAGAAAATTGATGATTTTAAGCCTCATTTCTCTCCACTAGCATTTTGCTGCTGACAAATCTTGTTGCTATGATATTCTGATAATAGCACTGTTAGCTGGAAGAAATACAGCAACATCAATCAGAGCAGGAGGCCACAAAGTGACAGGATCTTTGAAGCACTTCACACCATGCATCCCTGCCTCTGTCTCTACTCACACACTCATAAAGGCACACAAACCAGTAAGCTTTCCCCCTTAATTTTCAATTAGATGTTTATAACTTAATTATGTCTCCCTTTCAAGAGACTGTTTTCCCTCCCAGTATACTTTACTTTGTCTACAACATAAAACATGGCCTAGCCATTTGGTTATCTGGACAGCACAGCCCTGCCTGGACAAACTTTCCCCATCTGCTCCGAGGAAAAGGCCCTAGTCCAGAAATAAAGGTCCAGGGGACTGGATCTGGCTCTTGAGCAAGTTGCTGATGAGATCGCTGGAGGCTGACAACTGGAGAAAGAGAATTAATTCAACATTTTAATGATTCAGTATCAAAAAGATGCAGATTTGGGCCCAAAGAAAATTATCAGCGGCTGTTCCAGCAAACTGAATAACTGGAATTGCCAGAGTCCGTAATAAGAGCTTTCCATTCCACACAGGCTGTCCCGAGAAAAGGGCAACTAAAGCAACAGACAATAAAAGGCTTCTTAAAAAGAGATGACATTTTTTCATTTGGCTCTTTCACTTCAGCTGCTGTGTCTGTCTTTCAGAGCACAATGTGTGTTAGTTCCTGGGCATCTGAGAAATTCTCCATATGGCTTAAAAGTACATTGTCTTAGCAGGTTCCATGACTGTGGCGCTGTACCCCCTCCTACTGATCCCTTCCTGCCCTCTCCATGGGGTCTCCCTCCTTCCCCTACCCCTAGTCCTGGCCACTCCTCCAGTTCTCCCTATTGGTTCCTGTATCCCAACACCGCCCATGTACCACCCCTGTGCCCTGAAACCATTTGCCCATGTGCTCTCCCTGCCCCCCTGGCACCCGGGTAAACTGAGGCTCCAAGCCATGTGACGCTTTCTCTCTCTCTCTCTCTCTGCCCCTGGGAGCAGCCTGCCAACAGCTCCTCTCCTCTGCCTTTAGGGGCCAGCCCGTGTGCTGGCCCCAGGCTTTGGGGAGGCAGCATGGAATAAAGACCTTTGCAGTGCCATGAGGAGAGCCTTCTCACCTCCTTTGCCATCACTGAAGATGCAGGCTGGCAGCTGGAGCAGCGGTGCGGGGAGTCCGAGATGGGCTGCAGGAGGGCAGAGAATCCCTGCCTTGTCCCAAGAAGCCCCCGCTGCGCTCCCAGGGAAAGCTGCAGCAGCTAAGCAACACCTAGCACTGCAACACATGACTTCTCACATTAAACCCTTTCTATCTCTCTCATTCTCTCTGCCTACCTGAGTGATTACATTTTGCCCAACAAGTTCCAACAAACAAAATCACTTCAGGAACATATTTTTGTTTTTGCCAATGGACTAAAATATGGTACAGCCAGGAGTGCAGAGAGAAAAGGCCATGAAGAGAAGTTCTGAGAGACCCAGATAAAGCAAGTCATGTCTTTTCACTGGGTTTAACAAAGAACAAGTGATGTGCTTCTGTAGGTCACTACATGCTGTTTAACTACTTCGCTGTAAAGAAACTTAAGGCTTTTCTTAACATAAAAATGTTTTAAGTGAAATTCATCGAAAAAAACTAGTGCCCCCTATTAACCACCTTGATAATTTTAAGTCTTATGAGAACTGAATTGGAGTTACAGCTTGTAAAGGTTTCTTGGCTGTCATTCCACAGCTATGTAGTAGCTGCAAAGGACATAGAACAGATGGAAGCTGATCAGAAAATGGAACAAGTGGATTTAACTGGTAAAGCAATCTGAAACACATGGATTTGGCTTTAAACAGAAATACAATACATTTACACATGGAGGAAAAGCCATTGACAGGAGGTTAAACTAGGGATGGCTGATTTTCTGCTTGCCAACCCCTGAGAAAATTACTCTTCCAGGGCAGGGTAATCCCAAAGGCAATGTCTGTTTCCTAAAATATTAACTGAAAGTTCTACCTTTCTCTTTCAGGAAACAGCAACCAACTGTGCCTCCTTTCACCTCACAACTGGTAGGTACAGGTGTGTATATATTAATACAAATATCTCCCACTATCACTCTATTTTGATCCCTCCATAAGCTTCCCATATGTCTTCAGCCCACAGGAAGGCACTTTCAGAGAATACTGCACTGGGGGTGTGGGGCAGATTTGAGAACATTTTCCACTATCATCAGGAGAAACTGCTCATCTTATGAATCTATAAATTCCAGCTTCTGTTTAACACATGTGTCTCATAAAGGAATCAACTTACAACAGTTCCTTTTTACTTTCTGGTTTGAAAAAATCTTCACTCTTTTAAGGCATTTTCTTCTTCGGCAATGAAGACACGAAAAAATAAAGTAAAATGCACCAATGCTTGCACTGACTGAGCTGAGCTACACTGACAGTTACATTGTTAATGTTTGGATAGCCTTTGAGAGAAAGGGTTATGTGGGAGGAAACTGAATAAACACAGTCACATCTTTAGTATGGAAACTACTGTATTTTCACAGGACAAATAAGCAAGTACCAAAAAAAAAAGCTTTTTCATGTAGAAGGATTAATTTAAGAGAATGTATGTATTTGGCTTAGGAATAGAATGGGTGGGAAGGTTTGAAAAGGAATGAATGAAACATGAAATGATGTGATCAGATTCAGCTAACACTTCTTCAAAAGTTGAAAGAGACCAAGGTCTTTGGAACTGAGATATATCCTGAGTAAGCAGGGGAACATCCTCGGTTTTGTCTCCAGTTACTTTAGACACGTGGAAATTCTTTTTTAAGGGACTGAGAACCTCTGTGCAGGTTCATATTCACTTCTGGCCCAGAAGAGGATGATCTATTTTGATGGCAGCGTTGGTCAGGTGGGTCCTGGGGGTTTTTGTTCTCTTGCATGTTTTCTAAAGCAAATGTTAGAAACAAGGGCAGGTGAGGGAGGAGGGAGAAAAATGAGGTGAAACTTTATGGCTACCAGCTTGGCACATGCCTAAAGCTGCACTAGGGATTGGATATTTTGACCTGAAATTGTAAAAGAGATGAGGATTCCAGAAGCACTAGTGTTGCAGATCGACACTAACAATCAGGCATGGATGCAGGTTTCATACACATGCCAAGGTCTCGGGCCAACGGGCAAAAAGCCTGGCCCTCATTTATTCTCACACTTATATACATATGTACAGACAACCAACAATTGGATGAAGAGGTTAAGCCTCTCCAAATTGCGAGAGTTGTAGTGAGAAAACCACAGACAAGACTTTCAGAGAGAACAGCTAGACATTAGAAAAAGAGTCTGTAAACCAGGCAAACAACTGAAGCAGACCGACAATGAAGAATTACTGAGAATGAAGAATTCCCACTCCTGGAGGCTGCAAAACACAAGTTAAACACATCTGTCAGCTAACGACAGAGCTGACAGCTGATGGTGCCTTGGGGCTATGCATGGCCAGATCATTTCTTCAGGTCCCTCTCAGAGACCTCCTCTGCCCCCATGGCTATTTAATTGGTGCAGTGAGAACACAGTTTTGATAGCGTTTACTTTCAGATGCAACATTCACTTTTTAAAACTCCTTTCATAGAAAATAGAAGCAAAAGCGATGTAAATCAAATGAATGTCATATTGCAAACCAAGGAAGCATAATTTAAAAAGACAGATGCGTTCAGCACCTTGGCTCAGTCCTGCTACACCACGCGAGAATTTACGTCATGGCTGTGACTCTCTCACTGACACAATCACACAGAGTGTGTTACGTGTGGGAGCGAAGCACCAAGGACAAGCAGAGATGGGAGCAGAGTTTAGAGCAGCAGCGCAAACAAGTTGGCCCAGAGCTGTGGAACAGCTGGAGTCAAGAGAAGCCATAGAATCCAGGCAAGAGCCTGAGGGCCCCTGGACAGGGAGGAAAAACAGACAGGGCTGTCCATCAAGCAAAATTCCCTTTTCCCCTATCTCTCATTTCAGGAGGGGATGTTAGCCAGCAAGCTACTAAAAAATGTCTAGAGACAGCAACCCTGGGGCCCACTTCAGATGCACATACTCTTCTCTCAACAACTTGTTGCGAGAGAGAAACCAGAGAGCCGTAAGACATGCCAATGGTGTGCACATTTCCCACTGAGAGAAATAAAAACCTAAATAATTTAGGTCAAATTGACCCAAAATAGATTAAAAATATTTCAGTTTGCTAGGTCACACAAAAAGTTTTCCTCTTGGGTCACTTTGACACCAGCCGATGGTGGCCTGTGCATGCCCGGTGACGTGGAGGATGTGAAGGTAGGTGTCTCATTGCCCATGAGTCACCCACTACAGCATCTTCTTTTCCAATTGCCACAGCACAACATGAAAGTTGCTCTCCAGCCATGAAGCCCTGCCCAAGGAGGAGACTCAAAGGATGATGCAGCCAAGATAAAAATTTCCATGAGGCTCTAGGCAGAAGCTCACACAGATTAAACTGAATATTGAACTAAGTTACAGAGTGTTTTGAAATTCTGTTTAACTTTTTGCATTTTTTCCTCAGCTGAAAAACAAAGAGACTTTTGTGGGAGGGTTTTGTGTTTGGTTTTTTGCTTGGTTTTTTTTTTTCTTTCTTTTTCTTTTTTTTTTTTTTAATGGGTTTGTTTTTCTTAACAGCTAGTCTATGGGACAAATAAATATTTTAATATAACTTTTAGCAGAAAGCAAATTCACAGCTTTGACTAGCTAATGAACAGGAAAAATGGCATAGGCACATATCCACTCTAAAAGCAGAAAACAGTGGAAAAGAATCTCAAATTCAGGCAAGAAATGGGAAGTCATCCAGAATAAAAGCCAAGTCAGTGATTACCACACATAATCAAATCAAGTAAAGGCAAAAGATCAAATTGCATTCAATAAACTTAGTGACACTCCTGTAATCCCTAGTGCAGATTCATATCCATTTTAGCTTAGAAATTTTCTAAAAATAAGCTTCAAGTTCACTGAAATATTCTTAGACACTAGTGCATTTTTATAAATAAAAAAATCAGATAATAGTTTTAAACTTCTATCTTTTAAAACACGTCAGCATAAACAGCCTTGTGACCTTCCAGCTTTACTGTTCTCAGTAACTATCCCCAGGTTTCTGGTAGATTTCTTAAAGCATACATCCTTTATATTTCTTCCTGTGAGCTGAGTAAGTTCTTCCCCAGTTTAAATATTTTGATACATCAGCTGGTTCAGTCCCTAGGGAGTTCATGGCAGTTTCAGCTGTCTCAGAGGAGTACTGTATTTTGTGCAGTACAGCAATGATTTCCTTTCAAACCCTTTACAAAGAAAATAATTTCCCCTCCCAGCTCTGCTTTGAGCATATTCTGAGGAAAAACACACATTCATTCAGGAGATGCCATTTTATCACAGTCACTTCTCACACTAAACTTACAATTCAAAGCAATACTACTGAAAAATAGCCTGCCCTAACAAATTTACTTATACTTACTCTTGGGCCGACTGTTCCAATAGGTCCAGCTGGTCCTACTTCTCCCTAAAAGAAATCAGGACTTCAATTATCTTGATACCAAGTCTAGTTTTAAAAAAGGAAGGTCTGCAGAAAACTGTTTGTATTTATTTTATCATCCTAAATTTCCTATGTGTTTGTCTGAGTCCAAGTCTGGTCTGTTTCCAGGTGTTTCTATCATTTTGCCACTCTTAGCTTTTACTCAGTCAACATCTGTCGTGGAAGCCCATCATCTAGCTACTTAAAAGTCTAGAGGTCTATATTCAGAATCACCAATTAAATTATTTCTAATGTTAATTACTTTAGCCTACAAGACACAAGCTTTTATTTTTATGATGATGAAATAAGAATGCTTGATGAATCTATAAGTTGAAGAACTGCCCTTCTCCCCTTTCAGTTAATAGAGGCCTAAGTGTTTACTTAAGACTACCTAGGACACCGTAGTTAAACTGATTTATGCTTTCTGTCTCCATAGTGCTAACCCCCCTCCCTCCCATCCCCCCAGTTTTGCTAAAATAACCACATCCAGATCTGGACATATATTATCTGAGATTCCACTGAAATTAAAATAAACCACATAATGGATGCACAGCCCCATGAGGCTGCTAAAAGCTTTTTGAAACACTCACCAAAATGCAAAAGAAACTTCAAATTTTGCATGACACCATACACACCTAACCATTGTTGTCTAACGGTCTTAACCCCTCACAACTTTGAAACATAATCTCTTAATTGGATAATTTTTTCATCTTACCTCAACTCCTTTGGGGCCTTGTGGCCCTGGAGGCCCTCGGTCACCCAGCGCTCCCTAAACATCCAAACAAACACAGTGAGAACTTACATCAACTGACAATCACATTGGTCTAGTTTTTTCCTCTTACAAACCTGGACTAAAATCCAAAACTGAGGTAGCAGACTTAACTTCTTATGACTGTTCATAGTATTTCCCTTACAAAGTCAGGCAGAGATGTAGAAAACCAAGCATTGTACGAAGTTCTACATAGATTTAGCTGAAACATTATTCTTTTGATGTTGTGAGAAGGAAATAAGAAAATATTTGAACACGATATTTCACAATAATTTGAGAACAATTCCTCTCTTTTTAAAGAGGTAAAGCACACTACCAAATTAAGATTAAAGCATCATCAATGCACGGATCTTTTATTAGGGAAGTCTTTAGAATAACATGTGTTGACAGCATCGCAATGGAAAGAAACTACGAAGTGAATTTAAACCACCAAAACTACTTGTGATTTTCAGCCACTACTTTTCTATTAGGATTATAATCAGCTTCCCAGAGATAAAGCACCTTAACCTCTGCCAACTCAGAGTTTTCATGACTGCTCACACCAACATTTCCAAAACTTTGTTAAAAAGACTTTGCAGCTAGCAGTGTGTCAAAAACCTCGGGCATCCCAATTACAATGGGATAATTGGGAAAAGCACTTGACCTGGCATAGAACAAAAAAAAAAAGTGTAAACATATTAATGTGGGAAACCTAAGCTTAACCATATCAGATAAAGCAACAAGAACAAAGAAGCTGCCCTTTAGGAGAGATATGATTATCCTCTGAAGTAAGCAATGGTGGGAAAGTGTAAGCCTTATTAACTGTGTACTAATGAAGCTGAAGTCTAGACGTTGGTCCAGGCATTGGTCCAGCAGCAATTTACTCAGCAGGCAAAGTAAAACGGAAGAGCAAAACGGAACAGGCCATCTCAAGGTAGCGAGTTTCATCGAAGAGCCCAGCAGTCTGGGAAGGACTGGGGTGGAGTGCTGCTTGACACACCACCACAGAAGTGACAGGAGGGCTGTCAGCAGCACTACATAAGTGCTGCTTATGCTGCTTTTTATATGGCTAGTAATGAAATTGTTTCATTGGCGTAACTTGTTTTATTCTAACAGCAAAGCCCATTAGGAGACAGGGCTTTCAGTGCAATGTAACGGCATAGTGGAAATGGCAGCAGCACTGCTACTGTACACACCCTTCCACTGCACTTAGCTGGATCCAGAAAAAAGCTCCAGACTGTAAACTGAATATAAATGAAATTTCTGTCTCCTCCTTGGGGTTTCAGGCAACAAACAGAAAACGAAGGGAGTCATTACACATGTGCCAAAGCATCTGAAAAAAGCAGGAGTGAGCAAATGGGGTATCCTGTATTTCACATACATAACTTCCCAGTCGACCATCCCTTCCAGAAGAGGTGAAACTCCTAATAATCACTTTAGTAAAATGTGTTATACAAACAAACGTAAGTTAACAGGGGAAGGAAGTTTTTTGCTACTTCCATGGTACAATACACACTGCTGGAAAAACTACAGTGGTAGTTAGCATATTCTGACCATCTTTTCCTCTCACTTTTCTTGGTTAGAGAGCCTAAATACTTGCAAAGAATAATACAGAAAACAAACAAAGTTATTTCAGAACTTCTTAAAAACGTTCTGATTCCCTTTTTCTTAAAAATGTGTTTTGTTATTTTTTTTAGTAAGTGATGGATCACGATCAAACACCTCCCTAACTATTGTTTCTAAGCTGAGTAATGTCCTGTAGGCCAAATTATATAATAAATCCTTTGAACATTGATTTAGAGAGGTCAGATTTGCTGATTATTGCACTAATTTGGGGAAAATTCACAATCCAGCACTTCTACTGGCATTTAGAGACAGCTGATCATACTCAATAGAGCTTAAACTTCCAAGAGGTTGAATTTATCCCACATCAACTGCTAAAAAATAAAGTTTACCCTGGTTTCTTCTGAGGAAGCATAAACAAAAACATGAGGAAAATAGCATAGTGAGAACAGTTTTCTAAAAATAAAAGCTGGAGGAAATTTTTTAGAACTGCAGTCAACTCAAGGCAGCTGGGAATCCCAAAAGCCAAACATTTCCAAA
The DNA here is from genome assembly GCA_013398015.1 of Oreocharis arfaki. Classification (NCBI taxonomy): domain Eukaryota; kingdom Metazoa; phylum Chordata; class Aves; order Passeriformes; family Paramythiidae; genus Oreocharis; species Oreocharis arfaki. The sequence continues at coordinate 207,807 of VZRR01002333.1, forward strand.
GTAATGCAGACCTTCTCCCTCAGTACTGGGAGCAGCATAAGAGTTTTTCCAGTTTGGTAATCCTTCTTTTCAAATGTAAGCCACCAGTTCTCCCTGACTAGGGCAGACTGTCTAAGCTTTTTGTCTCCGATACCAAATGTGCTGGAGAGCACTGAATCTAGTTCAGCTACGTAATTTCTGTATCAAAGGAACATGGAGTCCACCTCTTAGTTTCTTTTTTCCCCTGGAATCTGTGAAAAGGCAACAGATCAGTAACATATGTATTAAACATTAACAGAATTCTAACAAAAACTCTTCAGATATGATGTGCAACAACACAATCTCACTGAGGAAACTTGAGCAGCAGGGACTAGATCTGTTACATCATTCATGTATAACCTTGGACAATCAAATCTGAACTACAGTTCAAGAATTGTTATATTTCTCTTCTAGTGTTATCCCTAGACCCAGAGTCTTTCATCAACACAGGGTTTTTTGTAACCACCCTGGTAACATAGAAACACAAGAGCAACTGCCACTGCAATGATCAGGCAAACTCATTTCTATAAGGCTGCTAATGCTGTACGTACATGTGTACAAACAAGCTAGCAAAGCAGTAAATAGAATTGAAGTTGGACACCTGTCTCTAGAAACACATTTTAATTCCTACTCAGTTTGCCCCATCAGATAACTAGTTCTCAGCCTTCCTAATAGATTCACGTCTATTTTGGTAAAAGGCTCCTGATACGGTTGAAAGAGAAGGGATACAGAAAATACTGGCTATGGCTTCAGCAATTGTGTTATTTGAGAGGCTCTTAAGAATGATCACCTTTGGCATGGGGGTATTGTTACAATCTCCCGGCTACAAATTAGACCTTATCTTTATTTACTGCTCCCCATCCTATGTTTTCTTGAGTAGTCTGTTACAGAATTTCACAACTCCATCGATAGAAAATGTTGTAATTTCCATGTCTGCTTATTCATAGACAACCTGTATGTTTTGTTCTTGGACAAATGATATTGTTGGTCTTTCACAGTTGAGTCCTGGAATAAAAATGCCCAGAAACGTGCTATGGAGATAAAGACTTCTCATGCTTTGTGCAGTGCATTAATGAGACATCTTGCTTCATGTGTTCTACAATTTCACCTAATTTCTAACCGCATTATTGCGCTTTTATTTCAGAGAGATCTGGCAATGTCTTTGGTCTAAGTTTATAGTTGGATTTATTGTTTTAGTCCTTGTATGAATCAACCTGAAATACCTGGAGTGAATTAGCAAAAAGAGAAGTTTTCTAGGTAATCTAAAGATGCTCAACTGTTTCATATACAAATTTCATTCTGCCATATTTGTGCCTATTTACCACAGAAAATACAATGTAAGAAGAGTCCCAAGGCTGATGGGTAAGGAAATTCATTGGTACTTGCCTTTCAACAAGTAGTCAATCTTTAGATATTATTCAATCATCTTCCTCTGGGTAATTTCTGAGCCACCTGCACTTTTTGTATTAGTTTCTACCATTTCCAATTTAATAAAAATTTCCTGTATCTGCTTGTATTCAAAGCTGCATTGAAAACTCTATCCATGGGAGCTATTGCTTAAGCTGGGTCTAAAATTTTAGTCCACTAAAGAGCAGAAGCTAAATTCTAAATTCTGGCACAGTTTTGTAGATAAATTTTATCCTTTACTGTTATACCTATTATTTTATCCATAATTTAATCCGGCACATGAATTTTACACATTTTCCATATCTTCAAGTATTATTTCTTTTTAAAATAGTTTAAAACAATTTTTAGTACTCAGGTGGAACCTGAGTAATACAAAGATCTGCATACATTTGGCATGCATTTTATTTAAATACAGGTGAAACATATGCTACTTTCTAGCTACACAGCATTTTCTCACACTTATTTTGCCATTACGGGCTTCCACCTATCACAGTAATTACGCTGAGAAATGCATGGACAGCATCAAACATTTGAATAACTTCCTCATATAAATACCTGAGGCAGTTAACCTGCATTCTGACAGTAAGATTATCTTCTCATAATGCCAGTGTCCATCTCTCAGAGCCTCTTCCTCAGAGATTTACACTATTTACTGTTATTTTTAATAGGTTTTCATATAATCTTACCTTAGGACCTTCAGGGCCATTTAATCCAGGTACACCAATATCTCCTGGAAAACCCTAAAGAAATCATATAGACAAATGATTTGCAGAGTAGGAATGTTTTCAATGTACTTGTTCTGATTCTGTTCATTCATTTAATAAACCTGAGTCACAGAAACAAGAAATAAATTTGTTCTACCATCCCAAAAAATGTCAAAATCCATTACGTTTCCTTGAAAGGACTTGGATAAGTGACAGATTTAAGGCAGCTTTCATTAAACTCAATTTAGCAGATGTCAGCATGGATTTAATTTCTCTTAGGAAAACACTTTTTATCCGCTAAGCAATGTTTGAAATTAAACCATTGGACTGGTTTTGAGGCACAAAAAACCACCACAAAGCAGCCAGCACCAGGTCCTGCACTTATGCATTCAACTATTTTTTTTAATAAAGTTTAGAGAGCAGCTGAAGCCCTTTAATCCTTGGCCACACTTTCAGGCCAAGATCACTGCAAGATTAAGAAAAAGGTAAGAAGCCTTTTGCCTCCAAATCAGCAGGTGATAATCTAGGTCTGGCTGGCAGTAACTGAAGGCCACCAGCACGTGGCACTATTCAGAACAGGCCTTTGTGAAATAGTTTGGAGTGTAGGTCAAGCTGTTAGCAAAGAAAAAGTAAATATGCACAGAAAAGGAATCAATTAAAATTATTGTTGTGAACCACCTGGCCAGTAGGCATTGAGTTGGGACACCATGAGGATGCCTCTGTGTCAGAAGAATTCAGCTACAGCTAGATTTCTTTATAATAAATGGGTATACTTTAAGGGGAAAAAAAATGGTGCAGCTAACCCTTATGCAATACAGTAGAGAGTTAAATTTCATAAATATCCAGAGAGGATACCTGATCTTTACATTTGTAGGATAAAATAAAGCACTGGCAATTGACCTTTTAGTTAGCACACAGCTCATTCAGTCCCCTACCAAGACTGCATTTAATTTTACTTTATTAATAAACTTTTACATTTCATTAAATTTCGACCATCTGAAAACAGCAAGATTGCCACTCCCTCTGAGGAAAATGCTTATTACTACCTCTAAGCACACCTGTGGTCTAACACTAGGAAAAACAAGTTGTCTTCTTCATCAAGAGAAAATCACTACAGATTAAAACATATACGTATCACTCTTTGCATGCATACTTGTTCCAATAATGAAAAAAAAAGCACATACACATTCAGAACAATTTTTTTAAAATCAGGTTTAGGATGTTAATGTGTCTAAAAGAAGACCACTAAAGAGTAAAAATGGTCTGAGTTTTCAGAAGATGTGGAACAACTCTAACACTCAACATTTCACAATACATCACAGTGGTTTCCCTTTCTTTGGCCATAAAGCAGCAATTACAAGTAGAGCTGTGCAACAATTCCAACATGCCTCTAGGTGGCACAGAGCATGTTATGTACATGTGACCAAGGTCCTGAGACTCATATGTAAAATACTCACTTGTATCACTCTCAATTTCTATACAGTTCAAAAGTGGAGGTTTTGCTTTTTAAATCCTCGCCACCATTATCTACTGAAATACACTGAAGAATTAGGTCAATTCTTTGGAATTTTTTAGCTTGTCCTTTCTTAATTTTAAATTTGCTTATTTATAGACCTTAAATAGTTACTATGGAGTGAGTTGTTTCATACATCTCTAAATCTTTAAGTTCGTAATTTGTGAAAAAGTGCTAAATGCTGACATAGACACAATTTCCTCTTGGCAAAAAACATTCCAGAAAACATTTTCAGAAAACAATCTGTCTAGAAAAATGTTAATTTAGAAAGATTCTAATGCTTTTATAAAGGAATAGATCTACTTTATTTATTTGTTTGTTTAAAATTTTTCAGAGGGAATTCAGTAAGGAACGTGTAGGAGTGGACAAGTACTATTGCAGACAGAACAAACATGGTATTTTGAAATCTTTGCATGTCAGGCAAAGTCTTAGGATACAAGAGGGTCACTGGCCTGAGAACATCAACACTAAATAATGCATTTAAAAATTTAAAATCCTCATAATTTTTGTCTTTCCTTTGAAGCTGGATTAACACTTTTCTTCTTGAGCACAACCATGGAGAAAATGAAGATGCTATGACAGTTATTAGAACATTGTTCCTAAGACATTCTCACATGAATAATCCATTAAATAAGTGTAATAATCTAGGACACAAAAAGCCACTTAAGACAATTGCAGAAAAAGAATGAACCAGGAAGGAGTTCTTCACCTCAGCAATGGCACTCACCCTTCAGATTCCTCGAAGTGAAGTGTGATACATCTCTAGCGATACCTAAATTTGCCATGAGTTATTCAGCAGCTAGCTCCTTGGGAAGTGACTCCAGATTAAAAACTCATTATTCTTCCATAAGTGAAAGGCCAGGAGATTAATGCATAGTTTCCAGCTGCAATGTAGATTTCAGCAGAGACTATTCAAAACAAAACATCCCTCGATATTATGACTTCTTCTATGGAAATGCAGAGTCTTAACTTCCATCAGCCAGAAGCCTGGCAGCTGGTAGTATACAAATTATTTTCAAAATCTTACTACAGATGTGGTCTTTTGCCAGCAAAGCACTTTAGAATCCACTTAATTTAATCAAGAGACGTGGCATCAGAAAAACCTGAAGTGTAAACTACCTTAACACAAATGTGCTTTAACCTTGCTGTGGAAGTGTTGCTTTTTGTACTGAACATTTAAATATAAAATTAACATATTTATTGCTCTCATTTATCTATATAATGTTTAATTAATGACAAAATGCAGAGATGACCAAGTTGTTACTATGTTAGGGCATGTCTCGGTGCCCCAGAGACGAGCAATCTGCCAAAGTTTTGCTTTTCCTTTCTTTGTTTTTCTGGGTGGCTGTTAATACGGAAGCAGAATATCAGAAATATTTTGAAATTACACTCCATTTTCATGGGGAATTCTCTCATATTTTCAGAATCCCACTTCAAAGTGTTTTCACGTGACATTTGCCAGCATTGTTGGCCACCCATCTTCATGCCCTCGGCTGCCCTCAAGGGGATCAGGACATAAGCACTGGAGGAAGGGCACCATAGAAGGAAAATGTCTCCAGGGACTGCAGTAGTCTCTTCATTCACCAGGTTTCCCTGCTCCAATAAGAATTAATTCAATCACATGTTGCAATTCATTTGAATGAGAATTTAGAATAAATTTTCAGAAGCAAGACTGACTGGATGTAGCTACTGAACTTCAGCAAGATGCCTTATTAGAGATTCATTATTAATTATAATGACCAAATCACAAAAGGAGGGTTTCTGCAAAAAACTACAGTCTCTTTAAACTGAGAAAATGAGCTGTGATTTTATATTCTCCAGTAAGTGTTTATTACTCTTCTAAAAGGACGTGTTATGCAGACATTGAACTTTGGGAAAGGATCGCATAAAGATTCCGTGCAAAGGCAAGTAGAGAGTATAAACAATTCTGCAACAAGAGCAGCTCTTCAGATGTATGCCAGAACAAGCAATTAATTCAACCTTTAAATCGTCTTTATTTCTATATTTCCTACAAATCATTTGCATGCAACTTATTTGATGCAATATTGAAACAGAAGGCTATGTTATCACCTGGCACTGTTTGCAAAAACTCAAAAAATCATGTGATAGTGCATGTGAAACATGCACTAAAAATAAAGTTTTTGTTAAATGAACACCTCAAAGCAGCCAGTGATTCACTTACAAAATGTGTGCCTTTTTGACTCTTTACTGTTATCTGAATGTATCCTTTGCCTTTGTAAGGCTGCCTTGAGCATGAAACACACCAGCTGAATCCCATGCAAGTACCTTCCTGAAGGAGTAAGCTAATGACTTCAGATCAAAATACTGAACAGATAAAAAAGGTCCATTGAAGATAATGACTAATGCTCTCTGCTTCAGATTAAACATATTTATAACCCTCAGAGAACATCTGAAGGCACATCTAAAGGCAACTATCACCTTCATTTTGGGGGGATAATTAAATGTGATTCCTAGAGCAAAATTTAACTATAAAATAACCTGAATACATGTGGAAGCCTGTTAAAGGCTTGTCTAGCTTCATTCACATTAACAATAAGCACTGCATACTTCATTGTATACAGTAAACAGAGACATTGTGCCTTAAAACAGTCAGATCAGCACTTTACAGCTGTCATACCAATAAAACAAAGCTCTAAAGAAATTTTGTATTTTGGCAGTTCATTTTCAGATGCATGATAAAGCAGCAAAATGTGTCAACTGATGAATACACTCCATAAAGTGCTCACTGAATATATTCAGTGGTTTGTGAGCAGCAGGCATTCAGGCACGCGACAGACCCTGGCTCTGCAGAAACATACCCAGAAGAGAATTTGGCTTGACACTGCAGGACTCCTGCACTGAAAAAACCACTTGGCAGCCAACTCTTGTCTGGCCACCCAGAGGGCGAGAGCGAGACCTCTGCCCCTCCCTCTGCTGGCTCCTGCCATCAGCACTGCAGGTCTCAAATGGACCCTGGCTATGGGTGGGTGGCTTATTTCAACTCTGATCTGGTGTACCTTGGCTGCACAGCTGCAGAGGAAAGATTTAGGAAGCAATTCACTGGTGATCTGCATGTAAAACCACAAAACCCAGTGAGGATGACTGGAGTCTGCCTGCCCTGCTCCCACCACTGTGTGCAGAGATAGTTACAGACTTCAGCTGCTGTAGTGCCAGAGTCAAAGGAGTTTATGTGGGAAGAAACTCACAGATAGGACTACTTATTCTTTACACTGGAAATTAAATAATCAAATGTGTAGCTGGAAAGACCAAAGGATCCTCAATTTCTTATATCACATGTACCCAAAACAAACTTGAACATGGGAACAGGGCACATTTATAAATCCACTGTATTAAGTGTTGGACAAAAGGAGAGAGAAATAGCTGGAAGTGGTCTCTGAGAGGTTCTGCCACTGGGCAGACAGTCTTGTTCCTCCTGCTCACAAAGAAGCCCAACAAATCCCAATATAGGTTTGGTTTTGTGTTTTTTAGAATAAAATCTTTCGTAGAAGGCATATGGTATGGATTATCGTGCCTATTCCAAATTCACAGTACTCTCATTGTAAGACACTAATTCGTCACATTCTTCTACTTCCAGAAACATCAAGGGAACATGTAGTATAGGATACAACGTGTGTTTTCTATATGGGGTCACAGGAAGTCTGACCATTCAGATAATGAAACAGGAACAAGGAAAGCAGCCCTGTCTGACCTGCTAATTGTCTGGTTTTGGAAGATGGGACGCGATCAGATACATGACAGTAGACTTTTCTTCTAGAAAAATCTACATTATTTGCTCATACTTCATACATCCAGTTGTGTCTAAATAACTTCTGGCAACGACAACTAGCTTATTTTTATAAGGCAATGTAACAGGAGGGCAAGATATACTCTTCAGTTTTAAGCTGCGTATTTTCAATTCCTTTCATTATAGAACTTCTCGTATCTTCAATTTGTCCAAAATCCCAGTATGCTGCTATCCTACATCACTTCTGTTTCTATTTTGCCATATGTTGACCATATTTTTATGAAGTAAAAGGTAGAAAAACCTTTTGCTTTATTTTGGACCTGTCTTGCATGACTGAAGTTAAGAGAAATATTGCTTTGTAGTTTTAAACCTGCCATTTTGCAGACAATTACTCCAAAAAAAAGTATCTGGACACTCAAGTTTTAATTATCTAGCATCACGCACCTTATTTGCCTTCTAATGATGAAGTAACTGCACTCCTGAGCAAGAGGAAATGCTGAGTTTTCAGACAGAAAGATTCCCATCCATATCTGCCCTGATGGTAACTAGCCCAGAACGACGGTCTTTTCCCCAGACACAAAGGAGCAGCATGTCTGTGTTGGAATAAGGAGCTATGAAGGACTGCCAGCATAGGTACCAGGGGCAGCAGGACACAGGCTTCAAGATCAACAATTCGGGATTAACCTGCTGCAGGTCTCCCTTGCTGGAAGCTATGCAAATGGATGATGCAAGGGCCTCTTTTGTTAATAATGAAGAGGCTTGAAAAATCTAAAGTCCTGAGCCACAGAGGGTGACAGATGTGGACAACATGCACAGGCTTTGTGTCTTCTGCATGCCCTTTGACTAAAACAGAGAGATTTATTCTGAAAACACCACCTTGTGCTGCTGCAATGCACTTTCCAGTGAGTTTTCTCTCAGTGAAGGCTTTTGCCTGATAAGAAAGGTAGGAACACAGAGCCTTGGTCTGAGGAGATATGCTCAAACACATGTAAAGGCAGAAAAAAGATCATTGCTAATATGTGTCTTCCATTCATATTTTTTTTTAGAAAAGGAAAACCCAAAAATAAACAAAGAAACACCACCATAAACCAAATGAAACCCAAAATACATTCATTGCAGGAAGCTGATTAGAAAGAACAATCCACAATTTCTGCCTTCATCTCTCCAGTAAATACATGTGTCTGTGTATAAATATGTCTTTGTCGTACAGACCACAGCATTTTTCCTTAAAGCCTGTGGTATAAATGCAAAGAAAGCACCAAAATGTGACAATTTGGAGACTGACAGTTTCTGTACAGAATTCCATACCCCAAATGAATTCTTAGGAAACTTCACTTCCAGATTCAACTGCCTGGCAATGCTTCTCAGGTAATTGGTGCTTATTCTTTGCTTTTCTTGAAAGAGATGAATATGCAACCAGGCCTGGAAAATCCCATTTGTATACATGCTGTAGTATTTACAAATGGAAGTGTGCCTGAGAAATCACATGAGTCTCATTCCAGGTGTAACCCATAAGAGGATTCAAGAGACAGCAAATCCTAACCACATAAGCAAATGAAGAACTACTTTGTATTCAAAGATCCTGTACATTAATATTTCGCAGAAAAAAAATTATGAGCTGGAATCGTTCATACTTTATGGAGGAGAATGAATTCATCAAATATGACCGAATAAAAACATCTTCCTAATTTAACTAAGAAAACAGTCTTTTACGAAGCAAACCCATTTACCTCTTATTTTCGTATTTTAGAACTGACATGCAACTTACCGCTATCAAGCAATTCCTTACCTCAGGTCCCTGAGGACCCAGTGGTCCACGTGGTCCAGGTTCTCCAATTCTCCCCTTGAAAAACATCCAAACAGTTAAGATTTCTGATGACAATTTATTTTCCAAAAAAAACTGTTATGAAGATTTTAAAAACATTTATTAACAGAAACATCGAGATGACTTTTTCATTAAATAGGAAATTTTATAGCTTCCTCTTCTTGGATACTATTAAAACTAGTTCTTCACATCTCTTTGAAGTCACAACAAAAAAAAATTCAAATTAGTTTAAGACAGAAAATTGGGAGTTTTGAGAGGAAGCATATAAAACCCCCTTGAAATATATAGCTGTTTTCACAATAAAAACTACATATTATTTAAACGTCCAGAAAGTAACTGTTATGGATATTGGCTTACACAGTTGCTTATACATTTTAAGTATCCAATCATAGCCAAAGAAATGGCAGTTTTGTGCTTAATAACAGCAAAATTAGGTCCTATCCACATGGTTTATTGACTCCATTATACACAAATTTCAACCCATCTAAAAATCGGCCAAAATATTTCCCTAAGTTATATCTGTTCTTCCACATTTTCACAAGGTTTCTGCCACCATGACTAGATGTTACTTCACCAAATTAAGGTCTGATCTGGAAAAAATTTCTCTAATTTTTAACATAAATGATTTAATGGTAAACTTATTCTACAAAGTTCAATTTCTATTCCTTGCAGGACCGAGGCCCCATAGCTTAATTTAACATAAGTCACAAGGTTGGTCACACTCAGCTTGTGCTTAAAATCCACAATTCTGTCAGGAATAGGCTGATTCACATGCTTATCTTTAAATGAAAATTCTTTTATCTTTAAAAGCAAAAAAGATGAGTTTTCCCATCTAAGCTTAAGCAAATTTGCATAAGTTAACTGTAGGATTAGTGTTTCTACTATAAATTCTATGGGACAAGGAAAGTGGTTTTCATTGAATTTAAGGGCCTATGGCATTCATGAGGTCTAAGTGGGTTTACCAGACATTGGCTAAATTGCACGTAAGAAAATTGGCATGGGTATTGGCAACTTCTAATTATATATTGAAAAGAGACAGGTATTAGTGCTAAGAACAGGTGAGGAAAAACCAGGTAACCCTGGACAATATGCCTTTCCTGCATCAACACTTACAAACCCAGCAGAAGTGGCAGCACTGCACAGATGCCTTTAAAGTTGCTAAAAATCAGTAAATACAGGAATTCATTACAACTCCCATCCCTGTGAAAAATTACTGGCTGTTATTAATGAGATTTCACACACTCCCTCCAAATCCAGCTAGTCCAAATGGTCATCTTGAAGTTCCCAAAGCTCTGAGTGGCTTTGTTTCAAATATCATCATCATGTCCATTCCCTCACACAGTGATTGTCACAGAATATCTAATATCCTGAGCACTCTACTAAAATTTGACACATATACTGATCTTTGTAATAGTGTCTCACATCTTAGGATCTGACTCACTCATTAACACCAGTCACTAGAAATAAAAGCAGCTTAGACCTTATTCTTTGTGCATTTTGAACTAGGTCACTTCTAGGGGATTACATTCACTGTGAACATAACAACCACACAAAAGTGTCAAATATCAATGGTAGTATAAAATACCAAGTATCAACAAAATACAGTGATATATCGAGAGCAAAATTTGATGTGTAAACTTACTGCAGGTCCTGGTTTTCCTCTGATCCCTGGGGGTCCCAGTAAACCAGGAGCACCCTGAAAAAAAGAAAGCTATTAAATACACATGAAAATGAATTGTTGTGTTACGTTGGAAGCAATAAATTGCTACATTTTGACACCTGAAACAGGCTTCAAAAGAATTCTTCAGGATGAAAACTATCTTCTAACATCCAACTTTCATCAAAAGAGTTCTCACAGGATGTGCTATGTCAGTGACTTCTGATGTACTAGCCAAACAGGAAAGAAGATCCTTATTTATCTCAGTCTGATGATGTGAAGGAGCATGCCAGGCCATGTGCTGCTGCTAACCACAGTAGGTCCAGGTGAGCTGCAGATGAACCTCAAGGGTCAAGGGAAAAATACCTTTTACAACAACTCCTTAGCAAGATTCAGATCATACCATAATCCTTGTTTGATGCATCCCAATACACACAGATGCCAAAATTCTGCCTGTGCCCTTTGTCTTTGTTCACACTTTCCATAACTGAGTTTTAATTAGCACAGAAGTTCTTAAATATATGTTAATTCAGGGATATCCAGACAGTTTTACTACTACATTCTACTTTTATGCAACCGACCCGCTGCATTTTAAGAGACTCTCAAGCCTGATGAAGTTGCTGAAATTTGATAATTGTGTAAAACAATGCAATTATAACTTACCTTGTCTCCTGGGTACCCCATATCTCCTGGCTCTCCTGCAAGGCCATGTTCACCCTAAACAACATACAATTTTATACAGACATGAATGTGGCTTAACATGGGGTAGTGTTCAGAAATAGGGAATGAGAAAAATTAATTCACTAATATTAACTCTTTAAAATTAACATAGATCTTTGACAATGCAAGGCGTTGCACTAAAATACTTCCTCCAGGAAACTCTACAGACACAGACCTGGATATTATTATGTTCAGTAGTTAGTGTTCTGTTCAGAAAAAAGTTTGTCCAAAGTACCAGCTCGTGAGACTGACATAATTCTAAGAAATAAAAGTCAGAAGAGAAAGAAATCAAAAGGAAAAAGGAAAGGCTTTGCCAAGTACATTATGCTCAAGATTTAATGAAGGGAATCTGAAAGAACTATATATCTCCAAGATAATGAAACTATTTAAATCACCTTATCACCTTTCATTCCAGGCTGTCCCATACTCCCTGGGAAACCCTGTTAAAATAAAGAAAACATAAATCCAATGTTTGACTATAATTTGGAAAGTAGCATAGGCACAGGGCTGTGGGATCATTTCATACCATACCGTGGGCCCTGGAATTCCTGATGGTCCACTCGGTCCTGCTGCCCCAATGTCTCCCTATCAAACAGCAAGAAAGTAGACAGCATTTGATGAAATGGAGTAACTTAAAGACTCCTAACAGAATTCTGCATTTTTCTGCACCACAAAAAGAAACCAAAATATTTTTTAGGCTAATTTCTTAGGGAAAAAAAGATATCCATATCATAAGTCCTCCACGTTTACAGTTCCCAACATCATCAGCAGAAACACAAGAAACAAAATTTGCCTCTTCTCCTGATTATAGAAAATTAGATTGGATTATAAATTCAAGAGAAAGTCACAGTGTATTAGGCAATGCAAATTAAGGAAGCTTTCTTTTGTACTGCAGCTACACATTTAGTGGCCATTGCTGCTCTCCTTAGGGTTATGTGACAGCACTTCTCTGTAGGCATCGAATTTGGCTTAAAGAAATTATTCCATGATGAGTATGGCCATAAAAAGTGCATGCTAAGGAAAACTAATGTTTTCGTAGTATTAAGCGGGATTTTTTAAAACCAAAAAAAATTTTTTAAATTAAAAAAAACCCCTAATTTGGGTATCTAGGAGCAAACTTTTTGAAACTCTTCATCTTATTAAAACTCATGGCCTTGATAAGTCTTGAAAGACTGGCTGTTCAGCCAGCCAAAACTCTGAACTTGGCAACAGCTTCGTATATTGAAAAAAATCATGGATGGAAGGAATTGCTGGACTCAACTTGCTGATGCTGCTCATTTTGCAATTGTTCTCATGAACAAAGACAAAAGTATAGCTAACTCTGGACACTGCACACAGCTGGGCTGGACAAGCTACTTGAATTAATGCTCTTGGTTTCTGCCAGAAAAATGTATTTAATCTCATGTTCAATGTTGCATCTTGTAATAGCATAATGTGTTATGACTGACTAAGTATTTTAAAGCAAACATTGAGGACTGTCGTTCTTTTCTCAGTTTTAGATGACCACTAGCATCTGCCTGGACAAGAGAAAGCTGAGGCCAGGGAGTACAGACCCATACAGAGAGCAGACGTGGCCAAGGAACAGGGCTGCACCACACAGGCTGTACTTGGGGACGATGGGGTCACCTGAAATTCCCCCAGGGTCTTGCTGAAATTCCGATACAGATTAAAGAGTGCAATGGTCCCTTGTAAAGAAACTCTGGAACAAAGCACAGCTCTTCCAATTATCTGATTGTGAAAGAGGAAACCAGAGTAACCAATGTGATGCTGCTGGAACCATGTGAAAGAGTCCCACATATAAACAAGAGAAGGCCACTCAAAGGAGCTCACACTCTAAACAATTGTTAATTTCATGCTGTTCAAAATCTAAACACGCCATCATCTTTTTTTTTTTTTCCCCAAGAAATAGCCCTCATTATAGTTATATTTCATCTATGTACAAGTGGCAAAAGCTTTGGACTGGTGATTGAAAATTATTTCTCTATTTCACAAAAAACTACTGACAATCAATGTCTGTGTGACTGCAACTCAGCAAGAAGGCACATGCAGCTTTGACCCTGCAAGCATTTATGCTCATGAGCTCTAAGTAAAGCAAAATTGCTAAGTTTTAGTCAACATAATCAGTAACAGTATCTTTTTAGAAGTGACATATAATAGGCTTTTTTAAACACCTCAGACACATTTGTACAATTAGCAAAGTTTTTGAGAATAAATTCCAAAGGCTGTCATGTAAGAGAGAAAAGCAAACCATAATTCTAAGTGAATTCTCAAGAATGCAAGCTCCAGTCCCATGAGTGTTTCAATTGGCCTATGTCAACTGACAAGAACACAGAAAATCGTGTTTGCATGATGAAGGCTGGAAGCTACAGAGGTTTCTTGATCACTTTTTTGTTTTCACTATAGCAATGCCATAACAATCTTAAACAGGCAGCAAGGGATGACTTAGAAGAATCTTTTTTGTTATGAACATATAATTAAAAAGAGTAACAATTGAACTCAACTATTTTGCTTCAAAGGAAAAGTAAGATGACCATCTGTATAAAGCAACAAACTCATCAAGAATGTTTCAGATCTGCAGATATCAAAAAAACCCACAAAGCAAAAACAGGAGACAATCATGGCTTTGTTAATTGAAGTGTAAACATGATATCTCTCCCTTGTTAAGAACGTGGCTATGTAGCCAGACGTGACTGAGACAACATCAAGAGTCAGAGGTCCTCTATGAGTAAATACATGAATTAAAAAAAACCCAGGGCAGTGAGACTACTCAGTACGAGAGTCTTTCCCCCCTCCTGTAGGACTCACAGAGCTTCTCTGGCACAATGGATAGGTACAACTACTGTGTGCAACTCCACAGTGAGCATCACAGCCTTATTCTACAAATATTAAAAAATTAATCCAATATTGTATACATGATAAAGTAATTTTGCTTAGAAATTCATTCTGCTTTGAATTCGGTAACCGTACTCAGGAACCAATGAGGGCTGTTGTTAAAATGTTTGAGACCATTGCACTCTTTACACTGGCTTTAGTGCTGCAAACTTGGTTATTTCAAATAAAAAACCCAAACACGTTGCATCAGGAACAAGCATACAAATCCACACCAAGTGTAGAAATGCTCCATGCTGCCAACGATAGCAGTTTTGTAGAGTGATATTATTTAAAATAATGGCTATCTGAAACAAAATCTGTTTAAACACTTGAATTTTCATAATTGTTTTTATTATTTCACAAACACACAAGACAAATACTCTAATACAGCCATATCAAAGTACGTAATAAAAGTATACTCACTCTCAGTCCTGGAAATCCAGGAGGACCAACACCACCAACAATTCCCTTTAAAGAAAGTCAATCTTATATAATCTGAATTTTACCATTTAAAAAGAAATCCCAGTGATAACATAAGAGTGATCTACAAAGCAAGTCAGTTGTGATTTTTACAGAGTTTCCAAGGAGTGAAAGCTTATCACTGTATAGAGAAATATGCTTAGTAAAATCCCTAGGTTGTGGAATTAGATCTCCAGATATTTGCATCATGGAAACAATTCTGCTGTTAATGTAGGAATATGAGATTTTTTTTTTACCATGATACTTAAAGTGGAAGGAAGAAAAAACAATTTTTGAGGGTGAAGAACAAATTTATTAAAATTCCTTTGAAAAATATATAACACCACCATCTCAGTTCACAGAAAGACCTCTGCAAATAAAGGCTACACTTTCTTTATGAAGAACTATTTCTAGATACAGACTATGGTATTTGTACTTCACACAGAAGTTAAAAATTCAATAGTATTCCACTACTGCCTCTGCCACAGTTCAACTCAGAAGAGGCTAAAACACTGCAGAAAACAGTTGCAAGGTCTCTTTGTCCTACTGTATTGGGTGGAGGGTATTGTAGCCATCCAGGTCACCACGTCTCAGGCAAGCTGTCCCAACACCTGGGACCTGCTACTCAATTGATAACATTCAGAGGGTTCACTGCAGCCTGTTGGCACCCACAGGGAAGGGGAAGCTTTATGCAAACAAATCTAAGCCCATTCTGAAAGTGCCCAACTGGGCAAGGCTGCTGGACATGGCACCAAGGACATCTTCATGCTCTCCTCCTTCCTCGGGTACCTTACACACTTTCTCCAACCTGCTCCGAACTATCCACAGGTGAAGCTGAATGCTCTAGCAACATCCTCCAAGGCAGACTGACATCCTCAGAGCATTGAGAGGGTGTTGTGGAAATGAAGGATGGCATTAGTCAGTTACGCAGAAGAAATTAGGCATGGAGACAAATGTCAGTAGTGTCAAGTCAGCAGATGGGAAGAAATGTCTCCCCTTCAAGTTCCTGCCGCCACAGGCCTCCCAGGCAGCCCTTGGTCTCCAGTGCCAGCTCACAGAGAGGCTCTGCAAATATGCCATTAGCATTGCAGCCCCCTGCAGCTGCAGCACTGGCCCCTTGCCTGAACAAGCCCTGCAGGGTGAGCTTTGGGGGAGGAGGGGAGAGGGGTTGCTGCCTGTCAAAGAAGGCAGTAAGATCAGCGGCTGTCTTGGCAGATTAGATGGAACTTGTTTGCAAATGCTTGCATTAAAACAGGCTTCTTTGTAATGTGCAAGTCTGTAATTTCAGATCCAGGCTTTCTGAGCTAGTTTCTATTAAAGTACTGTTCAGCAGATCTGGTGAGAAGACAATATCTGCTTTATCAGGAATGGAGGGAGACTTGGGGGTACAAGGAGGGGAAGGAAGAACTCACCTTTTAATATCATTTGCAAAGCAGTTGGTGACACTCAACCCCTCAGTGGGTTTTCAAGATGAAAACCATACTGATATCACCTGACATTCCAAGAAGGGAAACTTTGCCTTAGGGACCAGAAATGCATAATAATTTTTTCCTGTGTTCCAAAATGTTGACCAAACATTTGAATTTGAATTTCAGCAAAATTCATGTAAGCTTTTCTAAAACAAGTTTCTAAGATGTGTGTCAGGGCAGACCTTCAAAAAAGAGAGAAACTCTGTCCAGTTGATGACTCTGTTCCATATCAGAAAAATCCTTTGACACAAACTGATAGCAGTTTCCAAAGGAGCATCCAACAATACAAGATGATTTAAATCAGCTGCTCTTGTACCCAGCACTTTTTGCTGTTCCCTTCTCTTGCCCAAAGCCTTTCACTGGTTTCTGACATCAAAGGAAACCTGAGTTTGGAGTCTGCAGCCAGAGCTTCCCTACAAATGGAGCAAGACAGCAAAGCTCCTCTGAGGGCAGCCCGCGGAGCGACGTGACTGTGCCACAGTCTGAACTCCACACTGCAAGGGCACTTCAGCCTGCACACACTGCCAAGGACAAAGCTGGTATCACACTGATTATAATGCACTAAATGACATGCTAGCATAACTGTGTTCAGTACCAATTCAAAGGATGAAATCAACTATCAAATGCACAAGCACACAAAAGCTGGGGTTTTACATGCAGGCAGAATCCTATTTTGTTAATGGGATCCTGGAATAATGGTTTAAATAAACAACGCAAAGTCATATCTAATGCAAGAATTTTGGAAGACAACATTCATCAGTACTGCAACGAGGACAGCAAGAGATCTGACTCCCAAGGTAGTCAGCACATGAAGCAGTGGAAAATGCATTCTCTTAGCAGCTTACTGAATATTTTCTTCCTTTTTATACTTATTATAGTAGTTTCCTAGCAATTTGCATGGAAAAGCTAACAGTCCAAAATTTTCCTGTGGTCTTCAAGACGTTTCTTTTGAGACAAAAGTCCCCTTTAATTTTGGAGGGGAGTTAATATTGAGTGTTACAAATTTTATCATGGTGATCAACACACAATTCAATACTTACAGGACTTCCATCTGGACCAGGGGGGCCTCTATTCCCAAAGTCACCTGGAAAACCCTAAAGCAGAATAGAAAATACCTGTTCATTATTCAAAACATGAAAGGTGGTGTGAACACTGAATTCCTATAGCTATGAGGAACTAAGACACCATAAGCAGATCGAGAGAGGGTGCTGGAAGAATGAGAAAAGCAGGAAGTTTCAGCTGCACAGTTCAAATGGAGACAGTAGTGATATCTGTCGGTCTCCTAAAATCATAAACCCAAAATGATATACACAATGTAAGCATATGGAAAAATCAGACAACTGAATTACTTTAAGAACAATATTAAACAAGTGTTACTTGAATTGTTTTCTTGGAGCCTGTTTTCCTATTTATTATTTTTAACTTAATGTTTTTCCTGGTTTTTAGTTTCAGCATTCATGAAAACATCTGTCCTTCCTTCCTTAATTCATCCCCAAATATTTAATGGCTGGCATCTCAGTATGAGATCTCATATTCATTAGAAATCAAAATTTTCATCTTTCTGGCCCAACAGCTTTCTAACCAATGTGAACACTTGCCTTAGACTGCATCTAGACACTGAAACAGTAACTCAAGACATAGTAAAGCCTCATTTATTTTATGAGAGTTTTGACTTCAGAGACTAGATTATCAGAATAGGAAAGAAATCTGATTTGCCAAGTCAAGCGTCAAAGCTTAAAACAGAATTTCCATTTCTTGCTTGAGAAAGAAAATGGAATGGAATTCCACCACTGTACTGGCTCTAATCTTCCTTCCTTCCTTTTAGGGTTTTGAAAATTGCTGTACTTCTTTCAGATGCTGCCCACTGCAGAAGCACATAAGTTGCTGGGGAAAAGTGATTTGATTTTTTGTTTGGGTTTTTTTTTTTTTGCTGGGGGGACGTGTG
The DNA here is from genome assembly GCA_013398015.1 of Oreocharis arfaki. Lineage (NCBI taxonomy): Eukaryota > Metazoa > Chordata > Aves > Passeriformes > Paramythiidae > Oreocharis > Oreocharis arfaki. The sequence goes on from VZRR01002333.1 coordinate 226,140, forward strand.
TGTGTTTAATTAATTTTTATCAGTTTAGTATTTCTAGGCAGATCTCACTATTTTACTGGAAGAGCCACAAGTAGCTAACTAGAAACTCCTGCTATTAGTTTGAAGCAGTACCATGAAATATTTTCATGATTGCTATCACTGTATGAAATTAGGAGAATGGAGGTAGCACAGATCTACAGAGAATCTACAGAGAAGACACATGCAGTTCTAACTGCAGTGTAAGGTCCATACAATGGTTTACCAGAAAATCTGCAAAATACTAAGCTGGAAAGTGATCTACCTGGAAAAATCCAAGCTATGGCACTCAGACCAAAGAGACTTTTATGGGAACTGAAAAATGTCACACGGTATTATTAGAGTACTGAGGAAACTGAGAGATGCACTGACCTCAAGAAATCAGCCACAAAGAACCTGAGCATCACTAATCCATCTCCACGGGGAAAAGGAGCAAATTCCGTCCGCTAATAATTTTTATGTGAAATGCTCTTCTTTTTCTTTTCAGTGTTTCAATATCTTTTTACATGTCCATGTGTATCAGGAACAGCACTTTGAGGCATTAACCTTTCACCTCAGTAAGACCGTGTTCAAACCTGCTGCAGGTCAAAGGTACAATTCATCTGGCCTTTTTAAACTACTTTGTTTGGAGGGCATCCACACAGCTGTCCAGCTCAGGAGTTGCTACAGCAGAGTCTTTCCTTAATGGAATGGGGGATATATATCATACAATATTACATGAACAGCAGTCAGGAAGACAATATAAAACTGCATCAAGGAGATGGAAAAATCATATCATAAATCAAAGTAGTTTAAGCACTGCTTAAGCCGTATTTGGCTTTAGTAACAAGCCAAAATTCTACAAAAATGAAGGCAACATTTTATGCATATATACGTGCATGCACACTGCCAAAATATGTTGAAACAACCTAATAGCTATTAATTCTCATCATCACGCATGATAATGTGAAGTAATCTAAGACAGCCTTCTATAGCATCTTTTGGACTGATTTTAGTCGGGGATTTTTTCTGCTTTCTCCTGTTAATTCAGAAAAGCTAAACGCAGGAATTCCTCACACAACAATGAATTTTTTGTTCAGGATCTGAACACGGAACTCACAAATAAGAATCTATAGCCGTAACTGTAAGATCTAACAGTACAGGTCTTCATATTGTTGCTGCCTTATCATTTAAAAAGTAGAGGTTCTTAGGCTAATGGTCAATAAAGCAGATTTAATTGATTCTGAGGGTGTACACCATTGGTCAAATTTTTTCCCAACTCTGAAAATGTAGTGTAAAATTTTACACATGCAGAACAGATACTTGAGAGTGACTACCTTGTTAAAAGCTACCAACTAAGGATGTAGACAAAGATTAATTTATGACCCTTTCCTAAACAGCATATTTTGGTTGTACTGCCCACCATTGGTAGATGTTGGAAGAGGCAGAATTGTCATAACATACATGTATACTTTTTTGAAACTTAAATGGGAAATGAAGGATGCAATGGGACAGTTTTACCAACCACACAGAATCACAAATGCTGGTAACCCAGCATAGCAAGAGTTACAAAAGTGACAGATCACCCACAGTCATCATAAGGACATTCTCAACAGCACGTGTCTCTGAACTGATACTGAAAAACCTATCTTAGTAAGTAGAAAAATGAAAGCAAAATGAACAGTCACAAAAGTTTAAAACTGGAAGCAATATAATGATACTACTGTGCAATAAGTGTTTTATTAAATCAATATTCTCATGTTACATTATTATTAAGCATACAAAGGATGACTATTCACAACTTTAAAACTTAGTATTTTTACAGTTACAATGGACTTGATTACTAAATTCTTGGTAAAACTTACAAGGTCTGTTCTGACACATTGACAACTGGTTTAAACTAATCACAGATAGAAGAAAACTATGTAAAAATCTTCCTCCAAATATGTACTTAAAAGCAAAATGCATCATGCTAACAGGACGTACAATGCATTAAAAATACTGCAGAACTAGCCAAATTCCATATTATGGTGATACAACAGAAAGAAATTGAACACATACACTTCTAACATGAAATATTTTCTTAAAATGATATTGTCTGCAAAACCAATCTAAAATTCAAACAAATCCTCACTCTATAGATTCAGGCTATTGAGTATTTTGTTCCATTTCAAATATATCAGAAATGTTACAAATATGAACAACTGTTCAATAAACCTACTAAGTAGCAGCATTTTGTGAATTACAGATGTTTACAATCCCTTGTATAATCCACTTCTTCTACACTTTAAAATTACTTTCCAAAAATGAGATTATACTTGGGATCTGATTTCTTTCAAAAAAATCTCTGCTAGTTAGACTTTTTTTTTTCTCAAGTATTATTAGGGACAATTTCGTCCAAAGAAATAAGTCGCAACCTAGAACAAAAGGTGAGGAGCCTCAGGCACTGTAGAATTCCCATGCCAAATTTCTTTTAGTGCCAGTGCCCTGCCCAAAACATTGTTAACTCCAGGGCACAGCGCCAAAAGAGTTTGTCATTATAGCTACCATTGTTTGGGGTTAAAATAACACATCTTCTGTAAGCTTGTGATCCAGCAGAGTACGTCAAGCCAGTTTCCCATGTGATTGCTCTCCTGGTTGGTCCCCACACTAGCAGCCTTTAGTCAAATAAGTACTTTATAGATCATAGAAAGGAATTGGAAATTACAACACTACAAAGAAATCAATACTGAATGAAGGTAATCACAGACATTGTACAGAGGTGCTTTTGGTGCCCTGTCACCTATATGAATCCTCTCCGAATAGATTCATATAAATAAAAGTCCTTATAGAGCATAGCCTGGCACTGACAGAAGCTGTGCTCTTACTCTAAATGGAAAATAGCTGCTTACCACAGCGCACACAGCACCAGCTGACTGCTATGGATCGGGACAAATACTACACGAACCACTACACTGGCAGTCAGAAGCCTCAGTAAAACCTGCCACAGAGACTGACAGGATAAGGCAAGACGTGTTTCACTAAACTTTCCTGTCACCTCCACTTCCTATTCCACACTCAACACAAGTTTGATTCCCATCCAGGTTCTCCTCTTTCTTATATGTTGCATGTGACTCACTGGGATAAGACACTGTCAACTTCTGCAAGGCACTGATGGCACTGAGCCCTTCTTGCCCAACACTCAGATGCAAAAAGTAGCATTTGATCCAAATTATAAGCAAACTACAATATGGTCTGATGGCAGTTTCAGAAAGAGCAGTCTATAGACTTAACAGCACTTTGCTTGCCTTTCTTCATATCAAAGCAATTCTTGTAGGTTAGTGACTTTTTTGGCTGGTGTCGGATCACACAGAAAACAAAACATAATTAAACAGAATCCTCTACAACTTTCACAACATACATCAAGGGCCAAACAATGATAATCATACAAACTTGTTCAACGTGGTAGACGAAAACCATCTGAACTTGCGAGCACAACTGACTGCACAACTGGAGAACCCTATGGTGTTTTCCAATCTCAAACCACAAGAAAGTAAAAATTGGAAACTCCTGGATAGCTTCAAAGAACTAAAATAATATGGTTGCAACAGAAAACAAAACATTTGGCATCGAAGGTACACCACAGGAAACATGTAAACCTTGATAATGTATACTTGGCAGATGTGTGTTTATTCTCAGCTGTAGAAATACATGTTAAGTAGAGGACAGCTTTAATTTACCATAGTCCAGAAATATCAGACATTAGAAGCAGTTGATTTTCATCCAAACCAACACCAGACTTATAAAGCTTGCATCATATCTGCACCTTGCACTAACAGCGATTTTACAGAATATATTTACGTGTTTCTGCCACCTCCTAACCCTCCTCACAGCTGGTATCAGTAATCTACCACAAGGCTCACAGTGATTAGTCTTCCACACTTCAGAACATCTAGTACTTATAACCTGTACAGAATCTGCAGTTCTGGAAAGTGCTAATTGAAAACAATAGAAAGCCATCTATGGAAAAAATAAAACTAGCTTTTTTCAGCTGATTAAAGTTACAGAGTTAATTCTAGGTGGATTAACACTGGCAGCAGGAATTGCAACTAGTTTTAGAAGCTTTACCTGTCTCCCCTTAGGACCTCTTTTTCCACGGAGGCCTGGGATACCCTGAGAAAGAAATAACCCATCATAAGTAGGTTTTCTTTTCTTCAGTACTTAAATTCAAGTAATTAAACCTGCATTTGATTAGAAAAAGACAGTGTGAGAAGCACCACCACTAAAAAAAAAACTAACAGGATTTGAGCAAAGTGTCATAGAGACAATGTCCTATAGCAGAAACACAAACTTTGCTTGTCTTTACTGTGGCAATATCTGAACAACTGTGAAAAAGGGCCTTGTCCTGCTTCCATCAAAGTACACGTCCAGACAGCCTTTTTGCTCAAAAGTGAAATAAGAAAAAGCTCAAGCACAGAGTGATAGAGATTAACACTTCCATAGCTGGTTCTATTGCAAAGATTATCCAACAAGAGACAAATATTAATTACTGACAAAATGATATTGCTTGAATAAAAAAATATTCATTCAAGCTTTACTGAAGAAAAAAAATAACCCTGATCCTTGCAGCTGTAGATTAAAGTAAAATAACACTTTACAGCTGCTCCCTATTTTACTTTAGCACCAGGGCATTTCATTGATTAGACTAATTTGGTATGACCTATTCATCTTATTTTCTTCACATCAGTTTTGCTTCTAACCAAAAAATACTTAAATGAATCATTATACTTTGTACATTTTCCCCCATTCTAACATATATTGCATTACCACACAAACATCAGCATTACATTTATGTTCCACTAGGCCTACCCTTTCTCCTTCAGGTCCTGGCTGTCCTGCCACACCAGGAGGTCCAATGAAGCCCTAAAAACATAAGAACAGTGCTTGATTTCAAAGCTGCTTGTCCCTCAGTATTGCCCAGATACAGGTTTATGACACAGGGAATTAAATTCAGGTTCATTTGAAACTACCAGTGAAGCTCTAGAAATTTAAATGTGACTAAGATTTACTCTCCAACCAACAGCAAAGACAATTTAAAAGGGTACAGAATAAGGTAATAAAGAAGTACTAAGAAAGTGTTCTGATAAGACAAGGTTGCATCAGATGCACCAGAATAGATGAAATCAACAACTTTTTTCTTAAGTTAACCTTATTCATGAACTCCATCAGAAAAGAAGTTCTCATCTTTGATAACACTGTGTGATCATCACTATCTGTAAGAGTTCTTATAAGAAAGGAATTCATCTCAAGATAAGCAGATTGTTTTTCTTATTGTTCAGTCACAATGCATTTCACTCCCACCATTCCTCACTTGTATCGAGAAATGGATTCTGCACTATGAGATTCAAACTGAGATTGGAATAAAAATATTAAATTAGTTACTAAAATAGAATCCTTTGCTTTCATATGGCTCCCCAGTCCTCCAGTTGTAATGATTTAATCTCTTCGAGGTTGATCTTTTTTTTTTTTTTAATTATGAAAGACAGTGCTCATCTTGTCGTCCAGAGCTAATGAGAATAAGGAAAACAAAGGCACTTCTACAGTTTCTTAAAACAGCTGAGAAGCAGAGCACAGTTTGATTATAGGAATATTTTAAACCAAAAGCTCTAAAGATACTTTATATCATGTTGCTATACACCTCCATGGCACAGGAGTATGTGTCAAGAGGGCTGTGTCATCATTTTTACTGGAAGTTACTTTTAGAATTCGTATACAAGATTTAGCCTAAAGACATGACAGGTGTTTTTCCCTAAAATTAATCATGCGTTGGCCATTTTTAGCTTTGTGTAAACAGAGAAGCAGTTACTTCTCAGAAAGTGACTGGGATCACTTATGTCTTGTTTGTTGAAGGGAGAAGAAGACAAAATGCAGATGAGAATCTGGACAAAAATAAACTGAAGAAACATAAAAGAAATGATCCCTGAGGGTACAATATCTGTTGGCACTTGATCCTGCCAAACTAATTTTTCCCATCCCTGTAATGAAAACTGACATTAAAAAAAAAAATCCCCAAATCCCCAGACATATGTTTAAGAAGCTGCTGCAGGTAAAGGCTTCTAGTAACCACACTAAAAAAACAAGAAAAAAGCAACTCTTGCAACATCCTAAGATTATATTAACAGATACTTGAGAACACAAACCACTGCTGAGCAAACTGTACATGTGCTGAGGGCCTGACAACACCCAGCAAAAGCCTCCTTAAAATCCTAGATGCAGCCAGCAACATACCACTTTCTAGAAACTCGTGCCTACTCCTTGATGGTGAGAGTCAGTCACAAGAAATTCTTATACATACACAAGCATGTGTAGGCATGCACATGTGACTATTTAAAGAAAACAAAATTACACGGCACCCACCCCAAAAAACCAAACCAAAACACAAATGAACAAACCAACAAACCCACAACCCTCAAAAATACCCAAACTACCAAGAAACAAAGAAAGAGCACCATAGAACACCAAAAAAACCCCAAATGCCCCAGCCGGGAATACCACCCAACCTATTTTACTTCCAAGAATAACCAAAACCAAACCATGAATGCACAGAGCATGAAGAACCTTCAGTCCCTGGGATACATATAACTACAATTGAACCACTCTAAAATCTCAAGATCCCTTTTGTGGTTTTTATGTGACAAGACTGTTTCCCTTTACCTAATTCTGTAGCTGTTACAGATCTCAAATGTCAAATATGTCTCCCTTCTTGACAACTTCCATTGTGGAAATAATGCTTCAGGCCTGAAACACCCTCTCATCCTCACTCCCAGCCCTCACACACCCAGCATTGCTTCTCTCCCCTGCATGCAAGTGAGAGGAAGGGCAACAATGGAAAACTGCTCTACGCTGCTCTCCATGTGAAAAAAATAAACTCTTGCATGGATTTTGAAAGAAACACTGTGTTTCCTCATTTGTAGGTTCTATAAAGGCAGTGGTTCTGCAGGAAAACAACTGGAAGAGCTGAATTAAATTCCTCACCCCCTTTCTTATCTACTGTATAGGTAAAAATAGACATGCATATTAAAATGCTTAAGATGCTTACTTACTCTTACTCCTTTAGGACCTGGGTTACCTTCTGGTCCAGCTAAGCCCTGTTGCAAAAAGACATGAGTTGTAATTAATTTTAAACAACCAGATATGCTCTGTGTAAAAGAAGAGCAGCAGCACTTGCTAACTGTAAACTGGCAACACATTCTTGAAATTTTTAAGATTGAAGAAGGTGTCATCAAGTAGTCCCCTGGGACCTTCAGAAAGGTCTCCCATTAATGCATGGCTGGAACACAGACCATGACTGAAACTTCCATTACATTAAAATTATTTCTTCTGGGAGAATTTTCTTTCCAGACACTGTGATCAGGCACTAGAGTGACATAATTTCACAGGGTTTTTTATGAGCTTTTATATTTGGACACATTTCAATTATGTTCAAGCTAATGTCAGAATTGCATATGTGGTCCAAATGTTCTAAAAATTTTACGTGATTCAATACCAAAATGTTATCATCCATTACTCTATAAAATATTGAAATGGAATTTAAAAATATATAGCCATTACAAACTTAATCCAACAAAACACTGAAGTATCGGTCAAATTCACCCTTCAAGCAGACACAAAGTCAACTGTTGTCAATTTGGCTCATATACATTTACATGGGGAAAAATCTGAGTATTCCTACTGTATATCTTATTTATATTACTGCACTGAGGTTATCTGTTACCTTGTACATAAATAAATGTTTATATAAGTACTCGTGTTTAAAGAAAGCTGCTTTCTGGCTGTATTGGTTCTACTAAAATATCACAATGGGAAAAAAACCCCAACTTTTAATGTTCTCCTTCCCTAAAGGACTGAAGAAACAGTATCAGCAGTGAAATAAACACACTGGTGAAAAATCAGGACAAACAGGCAGTTACCCACTGCTTCTGGACTTGAAATACAAAGAAGATAAACCACATAGAACCATGTGAGGTTTATGAAGGGAGCATAAAAGTGTTCAGACATTCAGTACTTTGGTAATGCCACTTATGTATTCCAGAAAGAAACAGCATTACTGCATCTAACCCATCAAAGTTTAAAAAACCAAGAGACTGAACATTCCCTCCAGGCCATTACCAGAGAAAGAGGTTTGTTTCAAAAAAAACAAAGACAGGATGTAAACAAATACGTTTTTACAATTAGTAGTTTCAAAAGAGTTAGGTATGGTACTTTTGAAAAGACTTAAAGAAAAACAAACAAAAAAAAAAAGCAAAGACATTGGTATAGTTACTGCACCTGCCTGCCAGGGTAACCAACTGCCCCAATACTGCCAGCCATTCCTGGAATTCCCTAAGCAGAAAAGGAAGAAAGAAAAGGAAAAGAAACAACAAACATGTTTAATATCATAGTTTGGAGTCTATCATTTCTCTTTTAACATCTATTCATATGACACAGCTTAAGCACATGGAAAAATCACTCTTTAAGCAAGCTACACAGAACACCCAAAAACTGACTCATCATACATAAGTAACTCTGCCAATTTCAGTTATATATCCTTTAAAAAGAGTCTAAGATTTTGTGAAATACAACATTGCACACCTTATTTCCATAATTCAAAAATAATTCAGGAGGGCTATAGCAGGCAGGTCCTTATAATGGGGTAACTGCACTGGTCTCAGCTGTATTAGGAGCCTTGTCAATGCTAACAAGAGGCATTAGCAATTTGATGTCTTTGAAATGACTTTCAGATTGCTTCCTGAACTGACATGGAAGTGTAAAAAAACACTGAATAATTATTTCATTTCCTACATGTTGGAAGATATAAAATGCATTAAATCAGTAGATGTTTGAAAGAATCCAAAATGTGCCTCCGATAAGAATTTTACATCAACATCCCCCAGGCTGGTGTGGTAGTTGAAAAATGAGCTGGTCTTCTCCATTTCATTCAGACTACTTTTTTTACCACACTGATCTCTAAACAATCTGAATTCTTGCTCAAGAGTTGTCCAATATTTCCTTACGCAGTTTACACTGTTTTCTTATATTGAACACTTAAAATGAATTATAAATTCTCCTATGCTAATTGTTCATCTGCAGAGCACACTGCACTGTGCTTTCATCCCTTACCTGCTCACCCCGTAGCCCTTGCGGTCCTGGGTAGCCCTTAGGACCCTGTAGGTAGAAAAACAGATCCGTGATAAATACAGTTAAACAAAGAAAATGGACTTTCTTTTCCGACTCTATTCTCTCTTTATCAAAGAAAAAAATCCAAACTTTTCTGCCTGCAGCATTTGTGTGGTTTACATTTAGCAGTTCATGAAAACTGAGTTACAGTAAAGAAGTAAGAAAACTTCTTGGCAGTTTAGACAATTTCAAGACATCAGTATGCTTAAAGACAGTTCCAGACTTGTACTCTTTTAAACAAATGAGTACATGGGATGCTGTCACCAATTACCGCTGAGATTGAAGAACTAGATTCGGCACTGTGTACTTCCCCATTCCAAATCCTTGTCACAATGCCCTTTCTGAACAAGGCAGTTCGGAGGAAGGGTGTAAGTAGAGGGTCATCCCAGGCTATTCTAGGACACACTCAGGAAAGACAGGCCGTCCAGGACACAAAACATCTCTTTTTAAAATTAATACAGAACAAATTTCAGCTCTTATATTATGGAATTTATCTTGGAAGGGAGAACAGCCTCATCCCAGAAATCTTCTCTTCTGTGCTGGAACCACAGGAGATGAAACTCTTGAACTTCCCTCCCTGTGCATTGACCATTTCAAGCATATTTTAGCTCTTAAAGAAAAAACAGAACTAAAATAGAGCTGGAATCTCCTATTTCCATCAGTACGCTTGAAAGAGGAACCATCTTCTTGAACATCTTAACACTGGGCTAAACACACCCACACAAGCCAGCCTAAAAGGGAGGCTGTAATAGTTGCATGACTGATTCAGAAGCCAAGTGTCTGGTCTCCACATCCCTTGAAAGAGATACTGAGAATACACAAGTCCAAAAGCTGCAGCTTGAAAGACAAAAACCAAAATAATCCTTATTCTGGATAGAAATCTATCATAAACTTGGACTCAAAGACATTGACTGAGCAGCGGGAAGGTCTTGGCTGATATTTAACATCTGTCTGCCTTGCAGCATGATGATACTCATCAGTTAGTAGAGACTTGAGACTCACTGTAATAAAAAGAAATTCTGCAACTGATTTCAGCAAATCAGGTATTCCAAAGTTTCAGATAAGCTTCTGTGTGACCACAAGAGTATTGCTGCATGAAATTCATTTTATTACCATATACAAAATTAAAGGATAAAATTATTTTGCTTGGTGACAATTTTGGCATAAACCAGTAACTCCTCTTTAGCTTTTGAAATAAGTCTCAGAAAACTACAATTTTTTACACTTCCAGCCAACTCTTTAACTCATGAATTTTATTAGCTACAGAATTTTATCTTCTCTCTATACTTAAATTACCAACTAAAGCAGGTGTAGCTAGAAGAGATCCCTCATTAGTTTCTTATTTTTCTACCAGAAAAAAAGGAAAGCTATACACAGAAATGCTCAAAGAAAAGTTTACCACAATTTAGTTTCAAAGAAGGTCATTTTAGCTGATTAACACCTGCATGACAGTCTCAAAAGAAGATACACAAGAACGTGAGATGAAGGACTGATTACTGCTGTACGTATTTCTACTCAACAGCATCTTACTTCTGTCAGAGGAAACCTGCTCTGAACTCATACTTTAGAATAGTATGTCCATATTTTCATTCAGCTTTAACATTGCCTTAATTCATTCTAACTCACCCAGTGATGGTTGGGAACGGATCTAAACCATGCTAAAATGAGTACCATTCCCAAGAGACAGTTTTCACACAGAGGTTTCTTTTCCTGCAACTTAGCTAATCCTCTTAAAATTCTTAGTTTTTTTATTAGCTTGAGTTCATATTCTTGAGGGTACCCATATAATTAAGATGCAGTTTACTCTGAGCTAAGATGAAAATTAAGAAAAAGAATACAAGTTCACACGCACCGGTTTGAAAAATCAATTACCTTCCAAATTCTAATGAAGATTAATTCTCTGACTTAAAAGCTCAGTGTGGAACAGAATAGTTTGAAGCTTCCAATTACAGACTTCGAGCACATTTCAAAAACACAGCAAGTTGTAAGAATACTTTGGTCTGCATGAGAGAAAAAATATTTACTGCCAACTAAAACGTAGCAAGTTTAAGTGTCTGACTTCTACCATATGTAGCACAGTGGGACCCAGACTGAGTGAAGTCTGTGTATAGCAGTTTGTATATAACAGCAAGGACTATTTAGGCTGTGTCTTTCCATCTTACTGCTACCCGTTGTGTTTTAACAGAATTTCTACTTATTTGTTATTAAAATCTAGCACAACACTGGCAACTACGCTAGAGTGCCAAGAAGTTCCTGTAACCTGTAAAAATCAGTAGGTAAAGTGTTAATGACTAATGCTACAACCATCAGCTGCAGAGAGATATTAGTCTTCGAAAAGTATCAGCTAAAAAATTTCTGGGCATGGGGTAAGTCTAGCAAATAAATGGACTCACATGAGTCCTCACAACGCCTACTGATCAGCTCCCCAGTGTCACCATACTGCCTCCAGTTTTGAAAAAATGTTTCATCAGAGAATGGCTTTGTTTTACTTTTCCTTCATAGATCCATTCTATCTTGTTTGCTGATGTTTATTCCACAACTAAGATTTCACCTAGCAACTCAGCCCAAATATCCCAAGGAATGGAAATACCACTTTTCTCTCACAGGACTGGAGTTTCCTTCTTCTTGAGGAAAACTGGACTCGGCAGAAGAAGCCCTGGGAAACACTCAGTACCATAGCGCTGGCACTGCCGCAGGTATACTGCTTTTGAAATTTGCTTATCAGCCTTACCCTTACGTGAGGCTAAAGTAAGGTCAAAAAGAAATATGGAGCCCCTCTCAGGTTGAAACAAAGCTTTTTCCTTCCACATTTCTTACCGTGCTCTCCTCCAGGATGCAAATTTTATCAGGATTTTATAGACCCAGATTCTCATGATTTACTGTGACACACAGACATGGAATAAGCTAGGGCAAAAATCGTGGCCAACCTTTGTAAAACTTTTTTCCAGTGTCATTGCAAAGTACCTGTAACCCCTCAGCACTGCAACAATTCCAGTGTACTGCCATGGGCTCAGGCAAGGGAGCTGTGAGCGCTGTCCTTCGGCTGACAACCCACCCCCAGGTGCTCTGGCTTGTAGGGGCAAGTACTTGCCTCTCTGTACAGTCAAGTAGGGCCATTTAGGGGAGAGGGAAAGAGGGGCCTTCTGCCCTATGAGGTCTCCAGACCGATATAAGAAAAGTTTATATGTAAGTTGAGTGCTGATTAAAAACGATTAAAAAAAAAATATGGGACACCATTAACTCATATGCAGGACTTTTCTAATCTTTCTTCTTACCTGGATGAGAAAGAATATTGGAAATATGCTATTTATTCAATATATAGATATTATGTATCAAAATACAACATTATATTATAATACAAAACATTATATTATATAATAATATCATTCTGTTATATAAAATAATTACATGTGGTAATTATACAGTAACAGTATATTATTGTTTTATGTAATTATATAATTCATTTTATAATTTAATTTAATATATATCAATACATAATAATTTCTCAGTAGCGCTGGAATACAAAGCAAAAAGGATGTATCTGATTCTTCTGCAGTTTCTTTCTCGTAGCTGATTTACTTCACAGCTACTTTGCTCACAATCCTTTGAAAATAATTTGAGATCACAATGAGCTAACAGCATGTTCACCTATTTACACCTACCAAAAAGCAATAACTAAAGATCCATTATTTAAAATACAATAACTTGCGGGCTTGTCATTAAAAAAAAAAGTGTGAAATACTTTTAACGATTTACAGGTGTAGTGCTGTTCAAAAGGTTGTATTCTTAACTTCTTTTTGACCTGGATTGTGGCTCAAACATGGTTCTAGTTGGTGTCTGATGTGTACAACATGGAAACAGAGAGTAAAATTTCCAGTGATCAAGTGAGCATGATTCTCCACAGAATTTAACCATCAGACAAGGAGCGAATTCTTGTGGCAGGAAGAAAGTATGATGCCCATAAGATTTTCATTTCCTTGTCCCCAAATGTCAGTCTCAATTCGGAACAAGTGACAGCTGCTTCCCATATAAAAAGCTTTAAACATAAAATACTTTGTTCTCAGAGCAAACTTATAAACCTGATTAAATAAAAACACAGTACTTGCAGAATCTTAAGGTTGCCTGTGATCAGCAGTGACAAAACCTAGCAGTGTCCAGACTTGGAGGTTAACTCCCAACAGAGGAAATGCAAATTCTTGTCACAGCCATACATTTTCTCAGTTCAGTGAACACTGGTCCATGTGTTTAGCAAAATAAATTTCCACGATCCTCATGGTGCTAATGAGAACTATCTTTTCTGGTCATATTGTTATTTGCTTTGGTCAATTATAGAAATTAATGACCAGATGGCAAAAAAAAAAAAATTGCCATACATTTTAAGATCGAGACAATGTTGAACGAAGCCACCCTAAAACATAACACTACTGACTATAAATTTTGTTGCAATGCCATTTTTCTTTAGATTCAATAGCAGGTAAGCATTAATTAATATCTCTTCTCCGTATGTTGGAGATTAAGGTCAAAACTACCAGGGCCTACCTTTCTAACAATTAATTCCAGCCTTTTGCAGCTGTCTTCAGTGTTACATACTACTTCAAAATCCTGCTATGGTATCTCTTGACCATGTTTGTCCATTATACTTGCAACACCAAACTATATTCTGCAAAGACATTATTTAATAGCAGTTTCCTCTCATCCTTCTTGCTGATTTTTGTCTCCTGGACTTGTAGATTTTTTCTACTGGATTTATGCCACATGACCTCTCCCTCAACAAACTATATTCACTCAGTCTATTTTGTTCATTTTCTTAAGGTTGTCTTATTTCCTCTATCGACATCCTCGATGTTCCCTTCCAAAACTATGTCTGCCTTATGCTTTCCTGTATACATAGGACTATGATAATTTGGATATATTTCTTAAATGCAGTAAATGGCACCTGAAATTTCTCATATCAAAAAATACTGCATTATGTAACACCCAAAACTGGAACTTATTCCACCTGAGCTGTATTTTAGCAATTCTGGCATAGGTTTGGAAAAAGACAAATAATTTTAAAGCAGAAATACTGAGCTCATATCGAACAGAGCTTTTTCTATGCTACAAAATACACCATACAGAAAAATATATGGAAAAAAAACTTTTATATGCTATATTATAGCATATAACTATACTGAAATTGAACACAATTGGATTCAAATGGTTGCATTTCACAGGTAAGCCTACCTTCCCCAAGCAGCACTTCTCTCTGAACAGGAAACAGGGGCACACCATGCCTTTTGGAGAGCACCAACCTAAACAGCTACAATTTCCATCCTGCTATGATGATCTCACTTAATTTAGTTGCAAGGGGAGGGTTTGTACAGTAGACACAGTACCAACAGCAAGACTAGAGCTCTTCCACCACCTCTTGCCCACCCGACATCCACCTGATGGGCACTGATTTGAGCCAGGATGAGCTACATGGAAATGGAGACAGAATCTTACCTTCTGGCCTTTGATCCCAGGTGGGCCTGGAAAGCCCATGGGGCCTGAATCACCCTGTGCAACAGAAATATCCACAATCAATATGTTTCACTGCAACATGGCACAGGCCAATAAACATGAAGGACTTAATATCTTCTCTGCATTCTTGGACTTTGGGTACAAAGAAGCAGCTAATGTTGTTTGATTAGGCATAGATTTTTATTATTTTTCTAGAGGAAGAAAATTGAGAAGGCAAGATGGTGGAATACTGCTATTCTCTTCAGGTTCTTTAAACTTCACAACCCCATGACAGTATATGGGAATAAGAATCAGAGCATCTCAAATGCTGAGGAGATGGAAAAAAGATGCAAATTTTTATGGTTGTTGCAGGCAGGGAAGAAGGAAAAGTTTTTTCTGCTCTTTTTCTTCTTGCTTAGCACTGATAGTGAAGAGATCCACTCTTTCATGATTAGTCCCCGAATTCAAAGCCAGCAAGTCAAGGAATGCATCCTGGAAGTGACTTATCATCCAAGCAAATTTAAGTCCATTAATTAGAGCGAGCAAATTTGATTTGAGGGAAAAATTTAAGAACGCAAAAAATGAGAACTTTAAAAATGCATATCAATCCCATAATTCTGGATTATAGATGCAGTCTACACGTATTTAGGAATAGTCATACAAATATATAGGTGGGCTGTAGACTGTTCTGTGGCTGCTTGGGTTCATGCCAAAGAACATAGCTTGAGTTTCAGGCAGTCATGCACAGCTCACCGCACTATGATCTGATTGCCAAAAGCTGGCTAGATTAAAATAATGCTATTTCCACAGAAACTTCGATTTCTCATCAGTGCATCAATAGACACTTCTGAATTTTTTCTCAGCAGCCCTTAAATGTTGACAATATCTATTTTTGAATTTTAGGGTTTGACAGCATGATGCACTAAAAATTAAGTTATGCACACATCAGCAGCTAGTAAATGGTAGTTATTTGCTAATGTTTTCTTTGTAACAGAGTGGTCCTTGACTCTTAGAGTGCTTTCTACTTGGCACAAATATTCCACAACTGATCTACTAGCAAATGCTCATAATAAAACTTTGCATAAATGCAAGATATTCTTAACCATACAGCATAGGCTAACACATTAGAATGTAAACATCCAAACACATTTTTAGTATTCTCAGATTACTGACTATGTATGAAACTTCAGTGTCAATCTAAGAGAGAAAAGCTTTCAGGCCTACAATTTCTATGAAGAATAGAACATTTGAATATTTATACTCAAACACTTCGGGCAGAGAAGGCAGCAACCAGTTTGGCTGAAGTGGCTTAGTAGGCAGTAGCAGGAAAAGTCTCTGAAGCGAAATGACAAATCATAGCATCAAGAGTCCCTTTAAAAAAGTGGCTAAATGCAATACAACATGCACTATTGTGTGCACTTGCCATCACCAAATTCTGTTTCACACAACTTTCTGGACTAATGCAAAGTACTAAAGAAAACTGGAATCTATATTTTGTTATATCAGTGTGAATCTAAATCAATTCCATTTTTCTAAAAGTATTTATATTTTATTTTCATAAATTTAATCAAATACATAATTTAAGTTTCAACTTTTAATATCTTTTTAAATTTTCCTTAGATTCATTGTCACCTGTGTCTGCACTTGTCAGTCTAACATAATTAACTGCTAAAATATACCAGTGTTAAAGCAAATACAAAGCATTTTGCTGTTATAATTTGTCTGAATTTTAAATGAGACTCTGCAAAAGAATGGGACAGACCAAAAATTTTTCTATAATTAAGAAAATAATACCTTTTCTCCGTATTTTGCCCTTCCTGGAGAGAATCCTGGGTCTCCTTTAGGGCCCTGTTGCAGAGAAATTAAGCTTAATAATACCATAGGGACAGAATTTTTAATAACATATGCTAAAACAAGTATTTGTAAATGTGCTTCCTGTTACAGATATTTTTCTCATAACTTTTTCAGTAAAGAACTAGGGAAAAACATAGTGCAGGTTCCCACTGAAATGAGATTCACATTTTCCAAATTTCGTGCAGTCACAAAATTTGGAAGAGCAGATCTTTTGGTAAATCCAAGCAGGATTAGAGCAGACATTCCAACCAAATTGCTCTGCCCATGCCTCCATCACTTCAGGACACCAGCTGTTCCTCCAGCACCGTGCAGGATTATCAGGCACTATTACTGCATGAACCATAACCTTGTACAGATTTCCTCAGGCTCAGCCTTCCCACAGTGCCAGAATCCACAAAATTAGATTTTCTTAACTAATCTATTTTTCAGAGACCCAAGAAAAAAGCCAAACCTCATGGATACCCTTAAAATACTTTTAAAATGCTGCCCGATTGTTTATCAGGAATTGAAGGCTGAGGACATTAGCTATTAGTTGGAACTGCCCTCACTCAGGGCTGGATGGATTTTAATGTTGTGACATGTTTCAGAAGCAATTCATAAAGGATCCTTCAGCACAGGAGGGGAAAAATCATGCATCTTAAAGACAGAATAAAATTCTGTGTTCATTTACTAGAAAATTTTTTGCTAGAAAATTCTAGCAACTCATCTGCCATGTTTTAAGATCAAACAAGAGTTTTTTGTTTCAGTGTGGGCCAACTGGATCTTCATAGCCTAACCTTCAAGAGCACCTGGTTAACTTTTATTTAAAGAAAACCATTTTAGAATATACTTGTATTGAAAGGATAACTTATAGTCTAACAGAAAGGAAAGAAATCACTAAGCATCAAGTAAAATATTTATTTTTATATCAAAATAAAATGTATATAGGTACATACACATATGTACAATTCCTTCCATTCTTAAACTCATGGACAGAGCTGCAGAACTGATCAGAATTATCATCCAGTGGAGGGAGAAAATAAATTATATAACAAAGTCTAGCAGTAATTGGTTACAACTAATTATTCTCCTAGCAATATATTCTATTATATACCCAGAATAAATACAGTAAAAATTAATTATGAATCTTTAACTGTTCCTATAGAACTAGATAAAACCAAAAACCAGTCACTTGGTTTTACAGCACTTGGCACTGAAAGCTTTATTAAATTTCTTTTTATGTCCTCAAGCAGATTTTAGCACCTGTCATGACATGTCAGATTCCTGCAATTAGGAATCATACTAAACAAATCATGGTGCTGCCTTTTTCCTAACAGATCTATCAAATTGTTCAAACTAAATATGAGTTGAAGGCATTCTGCAACTGCACAAATCTGTCAAATCTGTTTAAAGGGCCTACGTTACACAAGTTTGAAGGTGCTATTTGAGCTTTCAGTCCAGTATTTTGTCTTTGATTTTAAATATCACACTCATAAATCTTCAGAAAATGTTTCTAGCATATTAATCAATAAGAAAGTCTGAGATATTAGAATACTTCAATATCAAAGGTTGGACATGGACAATAAAATAGCAATTTATAGGGACTGACAGTCTACATTTTTCCTTTTTTTTTTTTTTTAGCAAAGCAAAAGGTTACAGCAATTAAGCATTTAAACCTCAGCTTATCAGAGGCTGAGCTGATTTACAGGAACTATTTTAGGAAGTACATATTTGCAAAGATAGCAGTTTCCAAGTCATCATTCTGCACACATAGGTGTTTTTCTTTCCACTGAGTAATCTGCTATTTTGTTTTGATACAAAGTTCAATTTGATTGATTACATTTAATTAAAATATGTTTATAGTAGCAGTCTCCATCTGTAAACGAAAGAAGGCCAATTACTTCTTTTATAAGAAACAGTTTTGGGGCTTCCAAAAAGTCATTAAAAAGTTCCTGTATTTAAATGGCATCATGGATAAATAAAATAAACTCACCTTGGGAAAAGGCAATCCTGGCAATCCTGGGTTACCATGTGGTCCTGGAATACCCTATTAAAAAACCCAAACAAATGAAGAAGATCAACGAGTGGGATCACTCAGTACACCACTGAGCAAATGTGAATGGTTTGCAGAGAATAATTCTACTGTGTCTCTCCTGCTTTTAGAATCACTGGTTCAGATTTTCAAAGGGTTCACAAGAAATAAAACATACACTTCTTTCTAAAAAATTGAAAGTGAAGTTGAGTACCCCCCTTTCTTTTACAAATCTCAGTTTCTATTGTCTTCCCAGGTAATTCTTAACAGGTATTTGGCATAGTCACTGCAATGTTGCTCTCCAGCTACAACACTTGAAGGCATGGGATAAAATCAGTAAAATCACGTTCTGGGGTACCCAGCTGTACACTGCAAAGCGAAGGAAGTGCATGAGTTCTCAGTGACTTAAAAGGTGTCTCAAGGCAATGCATCCCACCTTCTTCTAAAAAAAAAATCTCACATTTTCCTGATTCTCCCACAGCTAGTGTAGAAAATGAACTTGTTACTAAAATAATTTAACTTGACCTCTTCCAGGAACAAAATAAACTATCAAGACTACCTATGCCTTCCAGTATAAATGTCTGTTCCTGCAACACATTCAGCAATCCTCACTCCTCGAAAAATTGCACATTAGGGAAAATATTTGTTGCAATAGCCGTCATCAGCTATTCATCTCTGAAGTACTGGAGGACCAAACTGGTGAAAACCTGTCCCTGACGAACTGGCAACAAAGCTTCGGTTGAATTCACTAAAATTCTCCCAAAATTCCCTAATCCAAATACCAAATATTATAAGAATACTTTTCAACTTTCTTTTATATTCAGTGGTCTAACAACAGATAAACTCAGCGTTTGTCTTTCCAACACAAGGCTGAATTTACCAATTATACCTTGCAGTAACACTGAAAGCTGTATCTCTTAAGTGCTCCCTCTCACTAATGACAATGTTGACATAACTCCACAGAAATGCTAATCCCATGTGCTGTTTGAGAGATTAATTTGCACCCTGGCAACTCTGGAGGCACTCTCAGGGATTTAGGAGAAAGGAAACAAATAGAAAGTGCCAACATAGCTGCAGTGCCACAGTGGCTCCTACTTTTGCTGCCTACAGTGTTACTGTCTTGGGGCGCAGCACTGCAATACAGAAGTCCAAAAGCATTCTCATGAAATGAGAGGCATCAGAGGAGTTTCATGTCATCACTAATTCTGAAATTTCATTATCGAGAAACTTGGAACAAGCCAAGCCACTTAAAAAAAACATTGTCAGATGAGGACTTCTTTACCACAGAACTGCAGGGATCAAAATCAGTTTTCAATGGAAATCTCTAACCATTAATCACACATTGCCCAAGTGCCCCAACCGTGTGCATCTCTGTCAGGATCAGGTTTGGACACACACTCTGATGAAGGCCCAGGCAATGCAGCTCTGCACTCTGCTGTTTCCCTTTGACACCGTGAATCACATTTCAGGATCACAAATGGCAGCTCATGTGAAGGAAGACAGAAGTCACAGGGCAGGCTGCTAGATGAGAAAATGGACTTTGAGTCAGCAGAGTTTTCACAGGCTTTCTGGCTCACAAAACCTCCTTATAACATACATCATCACTAGCTGCACCTGCTTGAATTTATCAGTATTGGACAAACTAAAGAACACTGACATTTCAAAGCCATTTATTTTTTATCAAATAGTTTTATAGACTTTCTTGGCCCATACAAATATATTTTAAACTCAGAACTACTGGTAAATATTAGTCTCAGCCATTTTCATCCTTTTCCAGGCACTCTACTGTAAGCTGTTTCTTCACACTGGAAAGCATATCCTACACAATAATTGATTCAGAGAATTCACACAGCAGAGCACTGTGCTTTTAAGTACTCTATACCTGTAAAAAGACCTGCAGAAAAAAAATACCAAACAAACAGCAGCTGGGCAAGGGCAGTCTCACCAATAGGCGTGGCTTTAAACATATGGACAGCCTCCTCTAAAACAAAGACATCTTCCCAATTGTGAGCATCTACTTGGATATGCGAAATCCTGCCTTTGATGCCAGACATATCCTTGCCACAGGCAGTGTGCAACATAAAAAAGATGAGTTTTAAGAATTGTCAGCTCTTACATAGAAGGATCCAAGAAGTCATGAAGAGATGAATTTGAAGGAATGCCTTTCATTTTACACTTTTAAATGTGTCTCTTCTACTCCCTCGCCTCCAAACTGCTCTAAAGCACCAGTTTGGTTTTTGGCCTCTTTGACCAGTGCACTTCCTACCCATCAGGCCAAGTTTAGAACATCCTGTGCTGCGTTGGCTTTCAACACACTATTAAGCAGCATCTTGTTTAATAGTTCATCAAAGGCTGAATCAAAACTCCTCCCACACATCTGCTGAGCCTGCATATAAACTACTCCCTTATGTCTCACTTTCAATTTGCCTTGATGGGGGCATTCCAGCCACAACCATTCACATCCTCAGCCACCATGGCCTGAAATCATCCACACAACAAACCTTCACCTGCTCCCTCCTAGCTGCCCTTCTCCTGAAACTCCCCAAATCAACCACGACCTCAGGGACTCCTCAAGCAGATGTTTTTTGTACACAATTGCACAAACACAGATTCACCCTCTTTTGCCCTGTCAGCTAATCCATACAGCGGCACAGGCTTCTGGCCCTTTCCTGGCAGTGGGAGCACAGGTTTGTGCTCACTGTGGCAAAGCCCATGCTCTGTCCCCAGGCACGGGGCAAGGCTGCTGTCCCTGCTCCTGTTGGGGTGCACCCACTCACAAAAAAATAAATAATTTCCTACTGTAGCTCATTCCTTTAGCAAAGCGCACGGATGTTTATCAAGCTATGATCAAGCTGCTGAAGTTCAAGAGACTAAAAAAGGTTTTTTGGGAGTACTTTCTTCCCCCCACTCTGTCTTGCAGTGGTTAATTTTGCAGCCTGCGCCTGCTCCTCTGAGGCTGTGGCCTGCATTAATCACTCCCCCTCATTCCAAGCACAAATGAACGTGACCTTAAATTGCAGCAGATGGGAGCAGCATGGAAAAACTAGAAATTAAAACTGGGAGCAGCAAAAGCCAGGTACAAATACAACAATGCTCAGTGTATGCATGCATACATGGAATTAACTATGCTGGAGGCTCACAGCAGGAGAAACGGCTTGTTTGTCTTACTTTAACCTATCTCTCAAATGTTAAGATTCATACACTTTCATAAGCACAAAGCATACGAATAAAGTTGAGAAAAACAAAATTATGCAAACTCCAGTCTGATTATTGGTGACCTGGCTAGAGGTGCAGAAGAACATAGTTCTTTTACTCACCCGAGGACCCCTCTTCCCTGAAGGACCAGGTAAACCTGGAGGACCTGGAGGACCCTGGTGATAGAAAATCAAAGCTGGTGAGGCTAAAATCTGACACAAGGACAGTATCACAACTCTAGATGAGACCAGTTCTGCTAACTGATGACCTTCTGCTCGTGCTGACCTCCTCAATTTAAAAACCAATTCCCAAACTACTAGAAAGTGTGTTTTTAATCTGTCTCCAAATCAGATTTCTGTTTAGAAAGTATCTTGTGTCAGAGAAATTGGAGCTAACAATCTGGATAGTAACTTTTACTCGAGAGCATTAGTCCTAAAGGAAGAAAAGATCAGGTGAAGAAAGCAAGTGCAATGTATTTCTGAAAAAAGGATAGAGAATAATTAAGTCTTTTCAATAAGCATGCTGGCATGCCAAACATTGTAGAAAGGTTGGAATAACTGTGAAAAAAATAAGATACCACCTCACAGAAATGACAAACATGAAATAAAGAAAATAAACATGGACACATTACTGCTCAGCTTCCTATTAAAAGCCCCTAGCAAGAATAACTGGTGGCACATTCACCCTTTTATATAACCAATATCATTCTCTTTAAAGATAATGCAGACATTTTAAAATGCTAGTATACAATTAGATGTATCTTTTACAAATGAATTAGATTTTTAGTCACTGTATTAGACAGTTTAACAACCCCTGCATATCTAGTTGCTTTGAACATAGAAACCTTTCCTTTTCTATATAATGACTGCTGTTCAGATTCAAAACCCCAGGATCTACTTCATTGTACTCAAATACAACTGAGAGCTCTAAACTTTATATTTAATCTATCAAATTAGAGCCCTACAGAGGGACGGGCTGCTCTTAAGGGTGAATTCCCCCCATCCACAAGACTGCACAGCAAGCCCCCACTTCAACAGAAACCATGTACTTTCTGCAAGGGCATATGGGCATCAGGAGAGTCAGACTTCATGAAGGAGGTCAGTGGATGATAGCAGTTACAGGTTCAACCTGCTCTTGCACCCAGGCTTCCTCACACTCCCCTGTTCTGTATGTATGACATCCTCTCAGCTGAGACACCAGGAAAACACTGAGTATCACACTGCCCACCACCAAACAACAACGCTGAAAGCTGGCTGAAAGGAATGCCAGGAAAACCACAAGGGCAATATGGTGGCTGAAATGACCAACATGAAGGTTTTGCAGAACAGAAAAAAAGATAAAAAACAAGAAGTGAGAAAGGAAAAAAAGACAAACACCCTTGGAGGTCTTACTAGCAAGCAACATTTCATCAAGACAAAATCCGGATTTTTAAAAATCTAGTTTTGTGTGATACTTCTTTTTTTCTTGGAAAGGTAATGTCACTGGCAGAGAAGACTGTTGATTACAGAATTTAGGCATCATTAACTTATTACAGTATTTTGGCCAAAATAAAGATCACTTATGGACAGTTCAGGGAAAACCACAGTTGTTCTGACGAATTAAAAATATAAATTATTTCCTTTCCAATTAATCATAATAAATGTAGAAGTTTAATTGTAGTTGGGAATTTTTGCATGTCTGTACATGCTACATTAAATCAGGCTGAAACCCATACTTGCACTTCGCTCTCTGTGCAATTTAGAAGACACAAGTCTGTGCAATAGCCCTGGTCTTTAGATCAAACCATAACATGTCATGCTTTTAGCATAGGACATTCTCTATTCACCATAACTGCATAAATGCTCACTAACATCCTAATTTTTCTGAATCAAAAAGACCCCATGTTTAATAGCACAAGAAATGTAGCAGAGTGACACATGGCAAACTCTTGACCTGGCATTCTCTTGTCAAGGTTCAAAAATGCACTTGAAAAGGCACAGAGAGCCACCCTGCCCTGATGAATTATATCTTTTAATATCTCCTCTCAAATTGTAAGTTAAGAGCTACCCTTTGATTAGATAATTATCATGGGACTACAAAAGAAAGCATATCTTTTATTAAGTGAAATAGTTGCTACTCATGTGCATTCTTTCCTGATTTGTGGTCTTCTCTATCCCGTTTCAGACATTTCCCTAAAAACACATTAATAGCTAAACCTTGCCATTTTCCTAATAGAAATCTTACTGAGTATTCAGATCCCTGATCTTTGTTACTGATTTATTGAATGAGGGCAGTGAGAACATTTTTCCCTATCTGGCTTCTAAATTTTTTTTAAACACTATCTGCTTCCTTTGCAACAGAAAACAAACACACAAAAACCCAAATCCAACCCACCCTCACTTTGATTACACTAATTCATAAGTAACTATCCCTTTTCATACCAAAAGAAAACCACAAAAAAAGGAAAATCTAATCACAATCAAGCCCTAAGAAGCCCCTAAAAGAAGCAGCAAAATGTATTTTGAACTAGGCAGACAGATTATTAAGGCTTTCCCAAGGCATTTCAAAACAAAGTCAACTGTTGTAGATGAAGTCTCTGGCTCATAACACTAAGCAGCTGGCCTCAGCCATCCAGGTGTTTGATTAAAGTGTTATCAAGGACTCTCCTGAACCAGAGACGTTACTCTTTAGCCTCCATCACAGACTCCTCCCTGCAACTCAGGAAACACCTCTGCTGAGAGCAGACTTTAGCAGAGCACACCTAAGTCTTCCTGGACATGCTTTTCCAACTAGCAGTTTGACCTTATTCTATCCTATGTATTTCCACAATCTGCGAAAGCAACTGCAGCCTCAAATCAGCATGACTATTTTTATACTTGCTAGGAAGCTACTTAAGTCTCTCAGGCATCCATGTAAACCACAGAAATCAACATCTGAGAGTGAGCCAACCTTTCTTAAACCAAGGAATAAGTCACTTGTTTGAATAGCTTTTCCTTCAACTACTGGAAACAGTAATGAAACAAACCTGAAGCAATTAAAAATGTTAATGTGATTTTTAGCATTCAGCATTTTAACCACCACTACCAAACCAAACCAAGTTACTATGTATAAATATTACAGATGCAAATTTAAAGCTAATTTATTTAATAAGATCGTTTTGCTCAAAACATGTAATTTGTACCTTAAGAAAGGTACTACAACTTAACAGCTTTAAGAATTGTAAACATTTCATTCATCTACTGAGCAGAGGAGCTCAAGTTCCAAATAATCATTGCTTAATCCTGAAGTAATAAAAGCAGAGCTACTCCTCCAGAAATTTTCATGACCTTTTAAATGATCACTGGAATGAATGTAAGGAACTTTCCTGGATGTTTCCTAGATACTGAAGCCCTTCTAATGACAGACCTTTTAAACTTGCCCTATTACCCAGAGGTAATAGGAATAATTTCATTTACATATAGCGAGACTCTAAGATTTCAGACGCACAGCAATAAATTCTGCATTAAGTAGTTAAAACATCTGAACAGGCATACGTTGATCCTCATGCCATTCAATATTTAAATTCTATTCACTGAACTTTCTCTTGTGAAACAGCTCTGAAGCTTCTCTTTAAAAGACACTTGACTATATCTCAACCACTCAAACTCAGCTCACCTCAAACTACTCTTTTTTAAAAGACTAAGTTAAAGAAACATACCAGTTTAACACTTGATTCATCAAACATGAAGACAGTCCTTCAGGAAAGCAAAAAACCCATGAAACTTTCTGCACATCATCACCAAAATACCTGCAGTGCAGCAGTGAAGTAAAAAGAAGCACCAGGCTCCAAACCTATTCTAAAACCTCTGCATGAAAGAAAATGTCACTTCTAATACTGCTAATATAATTTGTTCTATTGTTCAGGTATCACTGTGATAAGCTATGTTTTCATTGTGTCCCACCTAAAATGTCCTACTCTGTCTTGCCATACTTTATGTGAAGAGGCAAAAAGGTATCTTTATTAAATAGCCCTTTGCAAAACTATAACATTTGTTTCTAACTTTCATTACTAAACACACTTTTGTTCTAAAATTTGCTCAGAAACATATTTTCTACAACTATACCTCTATTACCGCAATCATCTGCAATCCTTTCCATCTGTCTACATCTTTTTTAAAGCTCCTCATCTAAAGTTGAGGACACTTCTCCAAACTGCAACCTCATCAAACCCACATCAATAGAAAAAGTTGCCTCTGGTACTCACCACTTCTCCTAATGTATCGAACATCACAGCAGTGAGATGCATTTATTCTCTGTTGCAGTGTGATAGCAATCTATGGTCCTCATGACCGTCAAACCATGGTCACTCCTCCATCACCTATTTGTACTTTTAATTTCTGTGTTATTGCACTAAGTTTAATCCCATCAGTTTTAGACCACCTGGAATTCCAATCCTGTCACTCAGATTCTTCTTTGTGCTCCTAGCATGTTTTGTCTAACCTTCTTTAAGCCCTTCACACAGTTATTAATTTAACTGTGGAGCAACAAGGGTCCGACCAAATTTGAATGTCCACCGATTGTTTTAATTCTTGTTTCATTTCCATTTCAGTTTTTATCTGAATCATCAGATACTGAGATTTCTCAGCCTGGGCAGGGAAATGCATGAAAGGGATTAAGTGACCAATATGTCCCCTGTGGTCAGGGAGAGCCTCAACAAGCAATTTTGTTCAACTGAGAAATAAGCTAAGAGTGCAATAGGTGGAAGTGTGAAAGGTTAGCTAAGAGTAAAATAAGTGAAATAAACTAAGCGTGAAAGGGAAACTACTGCTGTTCATTTAGCACCACATTTAGGATCTCTGAACTGCTCTCTCAGCGTCGTTACTCTCACACCTCTTGATTGCAATAGAACATCTCATCCAGGACTCAATTCTGCTTACTGCAGGGCTTGCCATTTCCCATTCCTCTTGGCAACAATTCCAGACTACTTCTCTTTACCAACTAGAAGGAACACCACTGTTCTTCCACCACTCCTTCTTCTGGCAGAGTGTCTTGAAAACCCAGAAAGCTTTTCCAATGCAGGAAACTAATTCCTAGCTCATTTCTCTTGGAAGGCCACGTCTTGTGCAGATAGGCATGAGGATGCAGTAACCTACCAGCAAGTAACATGAATCAGCTCTTCAGCTCACATTAACCTTTCCTTTTACCAGTGTGGGACTATGCACCATGTCATTGCAAACTATTTTAGGACTGTGCAACGAAAAATATCAGCTTGAAAGTTAAACAGTTAAAAATACACACCACATTTATTTTTGTAATCTTTACAGACTGCCAACATCCACTGCATCTCAAAAAGGAGTGGCTCATCAGATGAACAGGGAAGCATTCTCTTGAAAGAAGTGTTTCAGGAGCTCATACTGTTCCAGTTGAAACTCACTTTATATTTTTTTAGAGGGATTTTGGTCATTGAAACTGCTAGAATTTTAAACAGGGTCTTAATAGTTTTGAAGAAATAGCTGTCTCCCCTTTTTATACACTATCCTTAAATGAAAGCCTGAATTCTGGAGTCCTGCTTTGCAGTGGTGGGTGAATTCCACAGCCGTGGGATCATGGAACATAAGAGGCCTAATTATACAAGGCAAGAATCAGTTCTGGTAGATGATTAAAAGCTAGAAGAAGCCGAGTAGTTTAAGAACCACAAAAGCTAGTTCTTGCCTGTCAATTCCAATAGAATGAACATTAACTTCTGCATTCAAATCTTGAAAGAAGACTCAAACCAACCACAACATACTAAAAGAAGTAAAAAGAGGGGGTTTCATGCCTCATCAGGACTTGCTGCAAAGGAAGTTTTCAGGTTCTTCAGTGTTGCTTTTGTAGGCTCCGCATTGCAAAGGCTCCATGAGTACTTATGTACTAAAGTGTTAGAGCCACACATATAAAAGCTGCATTAACTCTGATCTTCTCTACATGGGAGG
This sequence comes from Oreocharis arfaki, assembly GCA_013398015.1. Lineage (NCBI taxonomy): Eukaryota > Metazoa > Chordata > Aves > Passeriformes > Paramythiidae > Oreocharis > Oreocharis arfaki. Next base: position 253,800 of record VZRR01002333.1, read on the forward strand.
ACTAGACTGAGAAAGCAAACCAACACCATCTCTTCAAGTCTGAGGCCAACAACAGTAGCAGATACTGAGCCACACAATCTCCATAGAGCACAATTCTTAGCTTCATGCCGAGACCTCCTCTCCCTTTGGTGTCAGCCTCTCTGGCAGTGCAGTGTTTTAGCTTTGCCTCTGTTCCAGTAGGTGCTGCTGGCCCCTTCAGCCAAGCTAGGGCCCACAAAGGTCTGGATTAACTTCTCAGCTCTGACACAGAACTTTAAGACCTTGGGCATGTTATCTAAATCCTGACCAGCAAAACACCTCAGCCACAAGTGCACCATATTCCCTACAGAACACAGTCAGCATTCCTAAGCAAGACAAACTTCTCCATCCCCAGTCACTAAGACAGGCATTGAAGATGGTAACACAGACATCTTTCAACACTCCAAATTAGCTGTCATCTTTGCTACTGTATGTACAGTGTCCATGTCTAGAAAAAAAGAAAAAAAAACCCAGAGCATTTGCTTGGTGTTTCTCAGTAATGCAAACAGCCAATAACATTATCAGCAGCCACTTCTGTGACATGTAAAAAAGAATGGATTTAACTTTCTTGGCTGTGACTGACTGAAATCACAACAAACAAGCTACAGGCTGAAATTAAAACCTTCCAATAGTAGTTACTAAACATCCTAAGCTCCAAAAATGGAAATTAACCTCATGCTGATGACAGCTACATGCTTAGTGATTTGTCACCAAAAATGCTATCATAAGGGACAAAGAGAGAAAAAAAGACTGACTTCACAATCAAAGGAGATTAAGCAAGAGCACCTCTGTAGTAGTGTGAATTACTCATTAACACACTTTTCAATTGTGTAACAATTCCTTTATGCCTGGATCCTGTTTAGAGAAAAAAAACGAACTTTTGTTCGTTCTTCGTTGTTAACTAGTACAAGAAAAAAAATAGTTCAGTGCTGAAAGAATCGACACAATAAATTTATGGGCATATTCAAATATATATTAGGAGCTGCTTAACACATATCAAATTGCTTCCTGGTAATGACCACACAGATGAACACTTACAAAACCAAAAACAAACAAAAAAAGCAAGTGGAATTATTTACTTCATGCTATGGTTTAAAAATTTTAACAAAAATCTCACACAAGCATGAAGCATGATCTATCATATTTCCCAGGTTAAGCAGGAACTGATGTTCTTTCTGGTCTGTAGCTTCATGTGGAGATTGACAGCAGATCAGAAAGCCTGTCTGAGTCTGAGTCTGACATTGATCTCAGTACAATCCATGTCTACCCGTGAGAAACTTAATCAAGAGAAGCAAGAAATTCAAAACAATAAAGGGAGTAGATANCAGGAACTGATGTTCTTTCTGGTCTGTAGCTTCACATATGTGGACACACTTTTAAGTATTAAAAAGTTTATGAGCCTTGTGCACACAATAAGAAAGGACAAAAGAGTTTCTATTGAAAAGACTACTGTGCATTTGCAATTGTATTAAAAAATCACCCCGTGAATTGAAAAAATCTCTCAAAATCTTGTAAGACTGTTCTAAAAAACAGGTTTGCTTGACCCCATAACCTTGGGTTGTGAATGATTGCAGACTAGATTCTGCAGCTGGTCTCTTTCTACAACTGTAAATTTTGACATCATTGCTCAACTAAGAAAACTGTGTCAATCTTCCAAGCAGCCTCGTTGTTCTTTTTGTGGATCAGCACCTATATTTGTGAACTGCATTAAGTTAGCCTGAAATTTTATTAAGTGAGCAGTCTCTGTAATTAACAGTTACAAACATCCAGCTGCATTCCAAATTCTAAAGTCTGGGTTGCCTACCACTTCATTAGAACGTGAATATCTTGGATGTCTCTATATTCTTCTGGTAAGTAAAAGTATATGACACTTACACAAAAATTACATGTGAGAAAGAGACATATTTAAGGCTGGCAAACATTTGTACAATACAGCTGGGAGAAGTTGCAGTCACAGCTTTGGCATGCTTGGAGAGGTTTCTTTTGAAGCCTCTGTTAAATGTATACTGCTGCAATATAATAAAAAGAGTAATAAAGATAACTTACAGGAGGTCCAGTTTCCCCCTTTGGACCTCTGACACTTCCCCTTTCAAACATTTTGCCAAGATCTTCATAGTCATAAGCATAATTATCAATACCATTTCCATAGCTGTTTTGTGTATGATAAGTCTCATCAGCATCAAATGCACCTTCCTGCCCCGGACGGAGTTGATTATCCAGAGGGAGCTCAGCAGGCAGACTGTACAGGGTTGTGTTGAAGATTTGCTGCTTTTTGTTTGGTTCATCTAAATGCTGTTTTGCTTTTTCCATTCCCTTGCTTTTAGTTTTTCTCTGTTTTACAGGGGAGATCAGAGAAGGCTCACTATGTCTGCCTGCATCTTCTGTGGTATTAGCCGAACTATTTGGATATGATCTTGCGGGGGTTTTAGTGATGTTCCTTTTTTTGCTCATCTCCTGCTGCTGAAGAGCCAGATTGATGTTCTCCTGGAGTTCTCTTTGAGGCCAAGCTTCCAGCAACAAAGGTTTGGTCTCTGCAAACTCCCATGCAGAGGCATTTCTTAACTCAAAGCGGTCTGGTAGAAAGTGAATCTGAGCAACGCTGGTAACAGGCATGTTTGATACTTCTTTCCATCTGTAAGCTGATATATCTTCCTGGTTTTCCTCATCAATAGTCATCTTTGAGAAAACATCCAGCCCATGGGACCCAAGTGAAGCCCCAGGCAGAGATCGATACGTTTCAGCCGGGCGACACTGCTGTTTCACATATTTACAATAGTTTGCAGAGGCTTCTGCAGAGGGAATAATATCGAGCTGACATATAACTCCTTCAAAGCTGACAGAGTGAGAGTCCATCCTTCCCAGGGTAAATACACCCTCTGAATCAAATGTCTCCACTTCCCAAAGTACTCCACTGCTGTAGTACTTGTTTCCACACTCAGCAAATATTGAGACAGTCTTGTCTCCAATGCCAATGGCAAAGGAATGCCATTGTTCATTATGAACACAGTAATCAAAGTACACGGGCTGCTTCCCTCCAGAGTACACCGCTACCTTTCTCGGTAGCAGCTGCACACCAAACTGCAGCCTGCTTTTGCTCCTAATACTGAAAAGAAAAGCATTACTGACTCTGTAAGAGTACAACCCAACCAGTAAGGTGAACTGATGCCCTAGATTCGATGGTATGACATGAGTGACAGGGAACTCAATATGTGCATCACTACTTAGTACAACTCCTGATGCAGTCAGACGAACACCCTGAGGTAACAGAGAGGATGTTGAGGGCACTGTTGTCTCTGATGGCTCTTGGACATCTTTCACAAGGCCTAGTTGATGAAGAACATCTATTGCTGTAAAAAGAAATAAAGGCACACTGTTGATTTCATTTACAAGCTCATATATTCAGATCCATATAAACAAATGTACACACAGCATTTTAACAGATTTGTACCTCCCAGAGCATATACACTTCACATAGTAAGGCCACCAAATCCCTAGTGGAAGGTACTGATCTTTCACATAAATCAAACAAATAATTAAAGCCACAGCAAAATTTCCATCTTAAAAAAACCCCAAGCAAAACAAACACACAGAAAGGCCCGCAAAATGCCCACTGTAGATTAAATCACTTACGAAAGTGAAAAATCCTCATTTGCTCTCTTCAAGCTTTCCAGTGATCAATGAATACACTTTGGTTAGTTCCTTATTTATTTGGCTAATCCTGTCTATTCTTTGAGCAGACAATTACTTTTTTTAAAAAAACCCTTTTCTTCTGCAAAAAACCTTCTGCAATAAACCCATGCTTTTCATCTTTATCTGAAAAGTTGGAATGAAAGCATTTGAGGGAAGAGCTGCTTTGTTTATAAGGGACAAGCTATTCATAACATAGTAACACCTCAGCAAAGCACCAAAAGGAAGTCACTGGCTCAAAGCAAAATACAAAGGCAAGCCTTGCCAAGGAGCTACTATGTGCTGCAGGGGTAATTTGGCTGGTACCTGGGAAGAATTGCCGTGCTTTCACAGGGACCTCTCCACCCATCAAACAGGGCCCTGTGCCATTACAAAGCTGGCTACAAAGGGAATTGTTTTCCCAGTGGGATGACTGTATGTATCTGTGCCATAGTCCGACAAAAAGAAAACAAAGACCTTTCCAAGGGGAGATGCAACTGAGTGCACCACCATCACCTCCACACAGTGTACTTGTTAGAGCCATGGATGAAGTGAATTTGGAGCAGTGGAAGTGTTGAGGAGCAAGGAAAGAGGAGAATTGTCAGGACCCAAGGGGTGGTGCTCCCATGTTCTGGCTCACCTCTCCCCCTAAAGTGCAACAAGGCTACAGCTACCCCGACAAGACATCGAATTAAGAGTGCACTCCAAAGCAGCAGACATTCAGGAGACAGAGCAGCCAGCTGCCCTATTGATTTATGCTCTGTTGGTTTGTCTTTGACATACAGAAGTCTGGACATATCTTCCTACAGGGCAGAATGGGCAGTGGTTTTCTCACTCTTGGATTCTCTAGTTTCTCATTCAATGCAAGCTATGAGCTTTAAGCTCTTCCTTAGTCTGGGCCTTAAAGTATCTCCCTCTTTTACCTGGCTAAATATCTTCACCTAATGGGTAGAAACACAATTATCTATCCTCCTGATAAACTGAAATCATATCTGTCCTGGGATAAGAAATCGAAGCCACCTTTGGGTAAATCAACAGTTGAAGGTGGCCCAATTAATTTCATATTGCCTAAATCAGATTTGGGCAAGTTGGAGTTGGTGGGCACAGATACCTTCCTTCAGGATGAATATAAAGACACTGTTAGATCCCTTATGATGCAGCTGAAACACTACAAAGGCTTGAGTAGGAGCTAAACCACACATCCCCAGGACCCTTCTTGTAGGGTCTCAAAATAAGACAGCATTTATGGCATTGATTGATTGGTAAAACTGCTTGTCTGAGTGTCTGTGAAAGGTACAGCAATATTGCAGACGTTGAATCAAAATGCAATCACTGAAATATGGAATGAGAAGATTAGGAACTAAAAGATAGGACATGGGAAAAGGCTGAAGGAATGACATTTGCTCGGCCTAGAGACAGGAAGGTTTGGGGGAATCTAATTAAAATTGTCCATTATCTGAATTGAGGCCATAGGAAAACAGAGAAAAGCTGAGGAGGAACAGGCACAAGCTGCAGCACAAGAAATTGCAGCTCCATACAAACAAAAAGCATTCTCACAGCAAAAGTGGTTAAGTGCTGGACACGGAGGCAGAGACATTGTGTAATCTCCATGCTTGGAGATTTTCAGAGACCAACTGGACAGGACCCAACAACCTCAAGTAACTTCAACATCGACCCTGATCTCAGCAGGAGTTAGGACCAGATGAATTCAAGGTCCCCCTAACCCAAATTTTCTGGTTTTTTTGCACAAGGGGAAAGTGAACACCAGTTTTCATGAACAGTATTGCACAGCAGCATACGATATCATCTGTTTCCACTCCTCACTGGAAAAACTTCTGTGAAACACCTATATTAAGAATTACTTGTAGTATCTAACAGTTGCACTGATAAAATAGCCTGGCTGGGCAGACACAGGCGCTTCCTACAGCATTTGGCTGAGGGTACTTTTACCATGGGCACGCTTACACTGAATAAATAAAGCTATTAAATGGCACAACCAAAATTTGCAGTAAAGAAGAAAAGTTAAAGAATTGCTGCTACATTGAAAGAGCCACTGAAACAAATGGATGTTTACACTTCAAGTGGAAAAAAGGTCTCCTTTCCCAGTTTCCCTTTCTCTGTTTACTGAATGTATTCATAGCAAAGTTTCAGAATAGACAGATGTTGGCTTAGTTTCAGTGGTAAATTATGAGAAGTGCCTGAGATTTCCTTGAGAGTGATTTATAAACTGGAACCAAAAGCATCAACCTGAATGCACTGTACATCTTGAAAATTAATTACACACCTTGTAGTGTTTCTAGTCATGTTTGAGATTCACGGACAGGCCAAGATTATCCTGGCGAGTAGCCAGTGCAGATGGAGGTATGGAGAAAGAATACTTCTGCAGAAAGTCTTGTGTATGCCAATTTCTCAAGATGTTTTGCCTCAGAGCAATTAATTTAGTATGGCTGTATTTTTACCTGTCAGACTGATAAAAGAGGTCAGGTTATAGTAGAGCTCTGAAGCACAGTGCATCTGCTAATGAACCACCACACTTTCCCAGGACCCTGAACTGCCTGGTCTGCCTGCAGCTCTGGAGGAGAAAGCTGTGCTTGCACTGCCCTTGTAAAGGTAAGCTGGGAAGAACACAGGTCCTGAGCTCTGGGCAATGCAGTCTTACACATGCAAATAATCCCCAAGGCAGAATACAGTGCTCCACTAATTCTGTGCACTGGCTGGGCCAGCTGACTGCACAAGGAGAACAGCTACTAGTCCAACCTAAGGTTGTGTCTAAATATCACATCCTAACCTGAAATACTGGGCAAAAACTTGTATTTTTAAAAAATTTTAATTACATATTTTTAATTAAAAATACTAATGCATGGGATCTATCCAAAGTATTAGAAATTGAAGTATAAAATAAAAAGCTTAAACTGGTTTAAAACAGTCAGCTTAAAAATTACATTCAAGCCTATCACTACTAAATCTCAAATTGCAAGCAAATTTGCCAAATTTTCAGCTGTTCTGATTTGAAAAGAGCACATAGTTTTAAAGCTATTGAAAAATCATCAGCGAGCATGATGAGGAATAAGATTATTTCCTATTTTCCATCCTGCAAAAAGATTTCTGCAAACAATGGCAGGTCTTGAGAGAGCTAAACACAAATAAATGTTGTATGAAAAATGACATCAAAAAGTAAGTATAAAGTAATTATTCCTTGCTGACTTGCTGCCTGTTAAGCCACTGTCAAGCCAAAAGGCTGTTCCAAATTTTTTTGGCCAGTCATTTCACTTCTGGTCCAACATGTATTTTTATTTTAAGGCTTTCAGAAGCTCTTGGCAGCACACAGGGTTTTGGGAGCAGGCAACCCTCTCATTCTTCCTCCCAGCATGACAACCACTATTTGCTTTACCTATCAGTTGTCAGTTTTCTTTGTTTAGCCATGTCTGCAAAAACATCTGTCTTCACTTACTGCTTATTCAACCCATTAGTCCCCCAAATTGTAACAGCTCAACCTCTTGAAGGAAAAGTTGTTTGAGGTTTTTGGTGTCAAGTGCTTTCCTTCCACTTTCTAGGAGAACTTTGAAAATTCACAACCTTACTGCATCATGCGGGAAGGCAAAATCTAACACCAGCTTTGGCAAAAAGCCTTCTGACCCCCTTGTAGCACAAGAATAACCCCACAAAGGAATTGGGGAGGGATGAAGGGATTTGACCATTGGACTGTTTCACACGCATATTCCATTCAGTCCCTCTGGTTCATTCCCCATGTTCCTCCATACTCACAACTACTCCGAAGGCAAGATCTCCGAGATGCTCTCTCTGTTTCAGCAATATTAGTACATACATTTCTCCCTTTCCCATTTCCAGTGTGGGTAACGGAAAAGACAAGGGCCATTTATCCCCAACTCCACCAGACCCAAGAGTAATTACTCATCAGACTGCCCATCTTCTAGGCAATGATACCTCTGCAGCTGGGTACATTAACGTACCTGGCTGCAACAAACGCTCTCCTGGACACCAGATCAGATGACTGGCATAGGAAAGCCAGCAAGACACATTAATTCTGCATGTCCTTGAGTCCCACTCAAAGTACTATTCCTAAAGATTGAGGCTGTATCTTTACATATATTTCACTGCACATGATTTCTAACAGCATGACAAACCGAACAAGGTGTATCCTCTAAAGTAAAGCATAAGAAGTGAGACATAAGGTTTATTTCTTTGCAGAGGAGGAGGGTGGGCTGCAGGGATGAAGACACTCAAACTGTCACCACATAGCTGTCTCTGGCATCCCTCACCTGCTCCCACTATACCAGGAAACTGCAAACTGCCTCCTTAAAACAGCCTCTTCCCTTTCCATCCCTGCAGGCCTGGGGCAGGGCAGGCCACACACATCTAACAGTGCTGCCCCTCCTCCAGTGAGAACTTGGCTCAGCTATTGTAAAAATCCAGGAAAATCCCATCATCACAAAAGCATATGGCCCCCATTGAGCTGGATGTGAAAAATCAACAACCAATCTTACCAGGCAAACAGTGGGCAACATTGGAAGGCAAAAATGGGGGGGAAGTAAAACAAAAAAACCACGACTGGAGGAAAAACCAAGCATTGCCAATCTCTGGGAATGACAAGCAGGAAAATAACGGTGAGAATAACGGTGGGAGGCTGCTGAGATATCCCAAAGGGCTCTAGCAAAACATTATCAGGAATGAGTCTTGTCTTAACCACGCAACCCATCTGTTTGTATTCAGATGAGTATTTGCAGTTAACACGCCCACCAGCCAAGGATGACCTATTCGTGCTTCACCTGTACAGCAAAGGACAGTGGGGGGTAACTGATGCTGCCACTCTCATGGCAACTAAGAAGTGACTAAATGGCACATTAGTGTCCACCACTTTGGGACCCTATTATTCCCACAGCAGTCTCCAGAACAAACTGCACATCTGGTGCTGTTGTAACAGCTGGCAGATTAGAAAAGAAACTAAAAACAAGACAACCCTATTTCCTCACTAACATCTGCATCTGAATGCAAAGCCAAATGAATACCAAATTTCACATTTTGCTTTAGTGATGCCAGCCTAGACTAAGCCTTTATTATACACAGCCTTAAGTGCAAAGGTAACTCAGTTATAGCTTACCACCCCCAAGGACACCCACTTGCAATGAAGACACAATCAATGCCTTTTCACTGTACAAGGCTTCTTTTTTACTAAGAGCTTGCTTAAATATGTAAGCAATTTCATAGACAGAAAATCTGAGTAATTTTCAAAAGGTCATCTTTTCCAAACTTGTGCTTTAAACTTCTGCTCTCATTATGCTGTAACTGGTATTTTCTTTAAGTCATATGAATTAAGGAACTGAACCGAAGGTCACAAGTAACAACAGCCATCTATTCTTTTCATCTACTAACAGATTACACAAATCCTGTTATAAACAAAGCATTCTCACCTTGTTTGGGAACTTGTGCAACACCCACAGCTATACACATTGCAATAAAAAGGAGAGCTTTCCTAAAAGGGAAAGAAAGAAAAGACGTGTGAGAAAACATCTACATTTTCAGAACTCCAAGGAATTAGAAACCTGATTCAAGATCCAAATGGCAGGATACCACTGACTTCAGCAAGTCCTGAATCAAAGCCTTCACACTGTACAACTTTCTGCTGATACCGAGAAGGCGTTTCACACGAAGATCAAGGTTGTGTATACCCTCATATATAGCACATATCTTTTACACTGGCTTTTATTAATAAAACGACTGCATCTGCTTTAGATTTTCTTGCAGCAGCTTTTAAATATGAATGTTGCTATATAGTAAATTTCTTCCTGGGGAAACAAAAAATATTACTGTAAAGAAACCATAAAATAAATGACAAGTTAATTCCTGTAGAGATCATTAGATACTTTAGATACTATTGACCTCCTATCAGTCTTCTCACTAGATCACATCACCTTACCATAAGTGAAAATTTTGTGTCAAACTTGTTCTTATATTATAAAATTTTATCATGCTACAAGCAAGACATGCTCTTGACAAAGCAAAAAAACCCCATCATATTTTAACGTAAAACTCCATGATGAGGTAGAAAAGTGTGATACTGATAGCAATCATAGGCTCACTGTCCTGGTTTCAGCCAGGGAGATAATTTTCTTCTTAGTAGCTGGTGGAACGTTGTGTTTTGGATTTAGTATGAAAATAATGTTGACAGCATGCTGATGTTTCAGTTGTTACAACAAATATATATAAGATTGATCTAGATTATGTGCTCAAAACCTGCTTTAGAACTGTTGGATGTTACACAGAGTACATTTTTACTGTGATCAAGAACAGACTGTCTGCTGTTTTTTACTTCATTGTCATATTAGCCAGATGAACATCTAATCACTCTCTTATCAGTGACCGAATCTTCTAATAAATGAGAAATATATTTTCTGTTAGTGTTGGACAACCAGACACAGATGTATGTAACAATTATAGTAACATCTAACTACTCAATTCTAAGAAGAAATATTTCAAAAATATCAGAAATATAGTTCTAACTACTCAGAGCACACTCAAGCCCCAGCTGAACCTTCTTTCTCATTAATTTATGTAACCTCAGCAATTTTTCATAACATGAAATGCTAGACTGACTAAAAATGTTTCCTGGACCAGGTCAGAGAGCACTTGAGTATCTGAAATCAAGAGTATTTGAAAGCAACATAGTTGCAACTGAACACCTATAACTTCATGTCACCTAATTTTGCCAGCTAATTAGTCAGATTTTCACAGGGAAAAAAAAAGCAGGAAGAAAACACCACCACTTTATACAGGAATATATGGTTTAAACAGAAAGAAAAGGTCCTTCACAGATATATAAGTACATATGCATACAAACATACATATAGCAGTATTTAGTGAAAAGTCCTACTAATTCTTTAAAGGGTTTGGAATTCAAACATTTCAGAAACATCCAAGTACATGAAAACCACAGAGCAATAACATGGTTTTATCAAGTGGATTTCTATATCGTGAAAGCTTAAATTTTGGCAAACAGAACAAATGAATAATTTAAGCAACAGTAAGGCAGGAGAGTCACCATTGCCACTGTAAAACAGTAGATACATCATGTCTTTGAGAAGAAAATGCACAGAACGTATCGGAGATTCAAAAATATGCATCAGTGCTTCAGCTCGGATCACAGAGGGAAGGAAAGGTGGAAACTACGCCTTGCACATCCCAACATGCTTGTAGGGGCCTGTTCTTTAATTAACTACCACTACAGTCCCTAGCTATTCCTCCCTTCAAGCTTTCTCCTGCTACAGACATGAAACGTCTACTGGAGTAGTTCTGTCGCTCCTAAAAAAGACCTGACACCAACTGTTGTCCAAACAGCAGGTCCACTACAGGACACTCACTTCAGTTTTGTCAGTTCTAAAGACCAGAGCTCAAGTTCAAAGTTTCTGCATCACACAATGCATCATCTTTTGATCAAATGAGAAGCTCAGTGACAGGAGACAGCTGTGCCAGAAAGAAAGTCCATGCATTGCACTATATCAGCTAAAGCTCAGGACAACCCTTTATTTGACTTTCAAAGGTGCAAAACGGATTTGCAATTAAAAAACCATATAAAACATTTTAACTGCCTACAAGATAAGGTAGGCTCAAAGAATGCCCAAAGCCCAAAATTCAAAGATGACTCCTCTAATAATTACAACAGCCTCTCCTACTACACCAGCCAGGAACAAAGCTCTGTGTGTCAGGTATCTGCCTCAGTCACCTTCCAGCAAACACCATAGGAAAGCAAGAAATTCCAAAATGTTCCCAGGGCTGTAAATTACACAGATGTAACTGGATATACAGAAACATTTAGTGAGAAGTAAAGACAAACGTCTGGCTTACACGGTGCTCTCCAGCTAATGTCAAGAACAGATGAGGGATCAACTAAGACAAAAAACAGGGACCAGAGACAACCATAGGGCCGGGGATCCTCTAATGCGTGAGAAAAGTGAGACTTCCTTCTCTCTTTTTTCACAAGTAAAACTTTTTGTAAATGAAACCATGTGCAACCTAATTCATGCAAACCCTCCCTCTTGGTTGAGATCACTACTCTGTACATTTGCAGATCAGTCAGTTCTCCGTCTTCACTCTCACACCAACACAGCCACAAAGACACCAGGCTCCCTGCTGCATAACACATGTGTGGCTTGACCCATCATCTGCCATAGCTGCATGGAGCTTAGCTCCTTGTCGTAGCTGAGTCCACATCTCTTGGAGATGTTGGGACATGCCAACAGAAAAATGCAGAATCACGTGGCACGGAAGACTTCAGCTGACTCAAATGCTGGCTATTTTTTCCCCATTTAATATCCCACATGAAGGTGTTCCAATACCTAGGCTTTTGGGCATAGCCAAGGGAGTATGTCTTAAATTTCGTCCCTTTCTCCTACCTCTTCATCTTCTCTATTTTACATGCCAGCATAAGCTGAGGGCCACTATTTAATCATTTTGGAGGAAGGCACTACCAAATGTGATTGAGCTATTCTACCACTAAAAACTGAGCTTATCTTTCTGATCATCTTTGCCATCTTGTGGCCATTTGCCTCTTCCTACAGAGTGGACAGCAACTGTCCATTGGGGTTTTTTGCATTAGCCGTGATGGATGGATGAGAAAACTGATAAACTTCAAAGCAAGTTGTGGCAAGCTACAATGAAAAATTCCACCATCTGAAGACTACTCAGCAGCATACAGATCTCAGGTTTAGTCAGTGCACAGCAGGTGTCCTCTTCATTCCAGCCTAGCTTCCTAAATCTCAAGTTTAAAGGGAGAAATACCACTAGCTGGTATCTCTAGAAGACAGGAAAACCCATTCCCAGTACGACTGCCACAGGTGCATTCAGTCCTGCACTCATCAGGGACGATGGTTTAAACACCTGCCCTACGTGCATTCCTTCCCTGGATCTGTCTGAGGACTGCTGAGGAGAATGGCCCAGTTTGGTCCATCGAGCCTGAGAAGGGCTTTGGAAAGGTCACAGCACTTTGTGGAGAGATGCCCTGGGCCTCTCAAAGACATCAAGCTGCTATAAACTTTATCTTTCAAGATGTGAAAAAAGAGATAACTTTCTTTGCTGCTATAATGAAATTAGCCAGCAGGTCGAGTGCAGCTTTCCAAATTTTAAAAGACCTACTAGCAACATGGTTTGTGGGGACACAGCAGCCTGCAAAGCCTCTCTGGTGTGACAGTCACATGCCCTTTGGTCACAGATGGCACCATGCAATTAGCCAGTGAGGGAGAAGCTCCTGAATTCTTTGCCATATTTCACAACTTGAATGAAAGGGAGAAGGAAGAGATACAGGATGAGGTGAGAGGTAGAGGGGCAGTGGCCTAAGAAGAGTTCTACAATAGGGCTGGAGTTCAGAGAAAGGAAACTCCCTGCCTGGTGGCCCAGACATTCTTTGGACAGCATCTGGCTTAAAATGAGAAACTACCACATCCAGAAGAACACTCAGCTCTGTTAGTATTCCTAAACGAAAAAAAAAGTAATGAACAAAATGTGATTTTAGAACAGTTTTATGAGTAAATCTCTGATTGCTTACACTAGTTCTCTTCTCCAGACAGCATACACCATTTTTTTTCTGTATTAAGGCAAAAGTATACAGCTTAAATTCCCACTCATGTGAAACACTCTTCTTTCACATTCTTCAAACATTCTACAACTTACTGTTTTTAAGAAACAAGGGCAACAGAAGGCTGTTCATACTTTAAAATTAAATATTCCGTCAATAAATGTGGTGAGAGATTCAGAAGTCATGCAGCTGTTTTATTTATTTAACCTGCAGAGACACCCCTATACAGGCCCAACCTAATGGCATTTCAACAAAAAGGTGGTTGAAGTTGCAAGGGATTTACCAGTTTGACACATGCTAAGGAAACCTGATCCTTTTGCAAGGAATTCTGGTTTCCTAACACAGGCAAGCAACCAGGTTGCTCACTCTCTATACAAGTAAATTAGGTAAACATTATAGAAACATATAGATATACATTCTGAAGCTCAGATTTTGAACTTGAGTAAACTGCATCTCTGCTACTGTACCTCTTTCCTGTAATGCAATTTATGTTTCTCCATCAGCAATATCCCTTTACAGATCTCAGATAAAACCATTCTTTTAAATTGCACTCAGACAATACCTGAAGAAGTCCCAAAGACACAGCCATTAAAAACAGATCTCCTGGGAAGGCCACCTTCAGGCAGCCCCTCAACTGCTCACAAGCATTCCAGTACACCCAAATGATACACCAGGCACACTTTAGCAGCATAATCCTCACTACAACACTAAACAAAATCTTTTGTCCCACTCAGAGTGCTCAGCAAATTTAAGACACAGCCAGAACAAAATAAGCACTTTAGAAATAGAGACACGTTCTAGTAACCTCTCTAATATCGTTACAACTATCATAAATTCAGTCGTCTTACCTAGGCTGCTTTTAGGTAAACCGTAAAGAGCAGAGCTCTACCTTTGCATCACAGGTGAGGATGCATGAGAAATACCTCAGCCAGTTGCAAAAACATGTGAGTACAGAGCAGCTTATCTAGCTCCCTCTGTTATTAAGAGAGTTGCCTTAGCTGTTTAACGTAAATAGTACAGGGTTTTTGTTTGTTGGTTTGCTGCGTGTTACCAGCTAGGTACCAAAGAGGCGCACGAGCTGCCAGGTTACTGTGGGCACTGCGGCACGCTGTGCCCCGGGATCCTCGTTCCCCATTGGCGATCAGGGGGCACGGGCTCTCGGGTCAGGCTGTCCCCGTTCCCTGAGAACACCAGAGCCAGGCGGCCCGGTGTGGCCTCGGGAGGGGCAAGGACGACACGAGGGCGCTGGACGGGACGGGGCACATCCAGAACGACACGGGGGGTGCAGGGGAGAGATACAAAACAGCCAGCGGTACAGGCTGTCTCCCTCCGGGCAGCCAGAACCCCGCCGGTCCGCCGGGGGCACCGGGGATCCCGCGGGGTCACGGCTGGCCTTCGGAAGGTAGGGCTGGGGACACTGCCCGCCGGGGTCGTCGTCCCCTGCCCGCGGTGGGAGCCGAGCCGCAGCCCCATCCCCTGCCCAGCCCCGCGGCGGGGTGGCGGTGCGGTACGCCCCGTCTCGCCGCGCCGGCTCCCGCTTACGTTTGTGCCGCGGGAGAGATGCATCCTCGCCTTGTCCTCTCGGCTCCCAAATGCATTTGTATGCATTTGCCCGGGCAGCGGAGATCCGAGGGAAAGCCGAGCGCCGCGCCGCCGCAGGGTCAGCTCTTGTCCATGAAAGCCCGTCGGCCCCGAGGTCTCCGCCGAGCTCCGCGCAAGCCCGAGGGCGGCCCGGCCGCGTACAGCC
>VZRR01002333.1:268979-331086 GCA_013398015.1 Oreocharis arfaki
GTGATGCCCTTAGTGCAGCCGGAGAGCGAGAAAAGCCTGCGGCTGCCGCTGGGCTCCAGCTGGGGAGAGTCGGCAGGAAGCTGCAAGTTAAATTAAAATCTGAGGACGGCCGGGGAAAGATGATGAAACGATCTAAAGAGAAAAAGCTGAGTGCGCTCGACGTTTTGTATCTCTAGTATAATTGGGGTTGGGTCTAGAAATCCTCCCTCTGAAAAACGTTTGAGGAGCAGATGTAATTTCGTAGCATTACAATGCCAAAGAAATATGATACCCTTCACTGTCTTCCTAGAGGGACAAAGGTCTTTCTAGATTTAATTTCTAGGTTTTTTTACCTTGTCCCAGTAACACAGTCTATTCAAACTTTATTCCATAAGACATCTTTATGCAAACATGTCACTAAAAACAAACACGGTAGAGTTAAACAATACCAGACGTTGCAGTACTCAGTGTACAGCAAACACCAGGTCAAGTCCTGCAGCCTTAGTTAGGCAAAACTTCCATGGACTTAGGAAGAAATTTGATGTGAATTAGGGCTATGGTACTTGTCTCTTACAAGAACAAAGATTTCACATAATGCAAATACCTTCATCACATGCAGCAAATACCTTCCAGTTGTGGGTAAGTTGACGCAAGATGTCATGAAATAAAACCAAAGATATTCCCAAACAGCAGAAAATAATAGAACTGCTAAAACAAAAAGGCTGTAAAAGACAAAGATTTTATATTGCTGTCACTAAGGGTGCCCCCCTTTGCTGAAAAGGACTTCTCTGGGTGATCCAGGTTGCTGGCAACTGGCAAAAAGATGGGGAGAAAAATTTTGAGGGAACCAAGAGCAAATGAAAGATGCTGTATTTTATTTGGGATAAGATCCCAAAGTTAGAGAGGGGAAAAGTTATTTTCAGGCAATGCAGCAGAGTGTTTGATTTCACTTGTAAATTAATTTTCAGTACCTTAAATGATTCTGAATTTGTGTACTCTCATAGACTACAATGGAATTTCCTATTTACTTCACTTTTTGAAAGCCAAAGGTAAAAGCTGACAGCATTTTACTGTCTGGTCAATGTACCTTACGTTAGCCATACTGACAGCAAAATGAAAAAGCAAAATGTGAAAATGTGTATTTTCACTGAAGAGAACATGGTGCCTGCCCAGGCAGATATTGGACACTTCTGCAGTAAAGTATTTGTCAGCCTTTCTGTTTTAAATCACACTTCAGTGGCGTCCAACAACGGAAGTATTGTATTTCATTTAGGTTTTGTTTATCAGCATTACGATGAACAACCACACATGCATTACTGACTGGGTTTGGTGCCTTTTCCTGAAATCTATCAATCTCTTAAATAAGATGTCTTGTATGAAAGTAGACAGATAACATCTTAACTCTTTAGCATCAGCATTAGGGATATTATGGAGAGAATTCTCCCCTGAGTGTGACCCTGGATAAATCCTGCCCTTGCTGCAGTGCACATCAACAAGTACAGGAGGCATCCTGCAACGCATGGTGAGATGGGCTGGGGACATTACATGCAGAGATCTCCCTTTCCAGCAGCATTTGCACTGCAGAAGGCACAACCTGAGATTCTTGTCAGCTGCACACACAGGGTGTAAATAAAGCTTGCCGACCCTGATTATGCAGTTACTTAAGACAGTATAAAGTCTGAAAATTAGCATTGGTTATTCAGTTTTCCTTATTCAAATCCACCAAACTAATTTCACGAAGTAAGACTCAACTTCTTGTTGGCACTTTGCTGCTTGCGTCCTTGTTAGAGCCCCTGCTGGTTCTTTGGCCATAGGGAGACACAGGCCAGAAGCAGGGCTACCTGTGCCCTTCCATTGCCTCATTGCACACAGCTCACTCTTCTCTGAGTCATGTACCCACAAATGGGTCAGGAATGTCATAAGGATGCTCCTTCTTCTCTTCCCTGTGTCCCTCTACCTGGAAGCTCTTGCACTTCTGTTTTTTGAGAAGTGACTGTTATTCTGCACCTCAGTTATTTTCCTTCCATAGTAGCACCCTACAGAGCTGCTTCTCTTCTAAGCTTCACGGCAAAAATCAGTATCGGTTCTATTCTTACACTTGCTTCTTCCAAGTGTTCTTACAGTCTAGTAAGAAAACCGACTATGTTTAATGCTATCAGATTACATGTGTTTATTTCCAGAGCTATATATAGCAGCCTGTATACTTGCACACACGTAAGACATGGTCAAGATCCAAACCTATTAGCACTTATTGCAGCAGAGTAATGCTGGAGCTTCATTTCCTATGGCAAATGTTCCAAGATCCCATCTTTCCACGTCTGCTATCTCCTGCTTGTCCACAGCCTATCCCCAGCTTATCATCTTTCCAAGTAAATTCAGGGATTACTGAAATACAAAATTAATTCTTCCGGGATATAACTTCTTGCCTTTCTGATACGATTACAAGCTTTCCTTCTGTTTGTTTGCTCCTTTTCCAGCAGCTTTTTCCTCCTTTCATGATCTGACTTGCTCATCTGTCACTCCAGATTACAGCTGCTGAGTTCCAGCCGTGCTTTGGGGCACAAAACAGGAGCTACTCTTAAATAGTGTAAGAGATGAGGAAAAGGGTTCCTATCTGTGATTCACCTTCCAGAAAATGTATGGGAGAGTGCAAGGGTTTTACCAGAGCCTAAAAATAAAGGAAAAAAAAGAACTTGAAGGAAAATGTGTGAAATGGGAATGTGAGGATTGAGTGTTGGAGCCTGAACTTTATCCCTCTGCAGCTGGGAGGAGCTTTGCCTTTGACTTGAGTAGGAGCAAAACGGGACCCACACAAGTTTCCTGGTACTGTCCCAAAATTAGGAATTTTTGGCAGAAAGTCCATGCTGCTATTGAGTTCCTTTTGGAGAACTGATTTTCTCTGCACACCACAATATATGGTGTTAGGCTATGTACCAAAACTGTTGGAACCTAGTTCAGCAAAATTGTTTAGAATTCTCTGTGGCAGCCAAAAAATAGTTCAACACATTGCTCTGGTTAAAGAAAGTTACCAAGTTATCAAATGTGATTAAGAAATACAAGAAATGGAAAGGATTACAGCACGTCTTTGACAACAATTGGCTAAAGTTGAAGAAAGGGGGATTCCAGGTCTGAAACCATCAGACTTGCATATTCTTTGTAGAAAAGGAAAGAAATTGTTATGACCAGCATTTGTCTTCTCTCTTTAGTTATGCCTGTTACCTTTTGAGAGTTTTGAATATGCCAGAAATCTGGAAATGACTTCAAAGAGCACAGCTGATAACTATTTGGATTAATCCTATCCATTCTAATTTCCAACCAGGAAACTAAAGAGAAAATTAACATCAATTTACAGTCTGAAGCATTTGGAGTGGAGAGGATTTTCCTGCCTTACAACACCAACACACAAAAACCTGTGAAGGGAAGGAGCTGCGAGAGGAAAGGAGAGATGCTGTGGGTACAGGGGACCGAAGGTCCTGGCACATAGAGCAAGAAAAATGGCATCTACAGTCAGGACTGGCAGAAATACCAAGCCACAAATAACTATATAGACTAGAGAGACTCCATAAGATACTTAGTTAAAGCAAACAAGGGACTAAATTCATCCAGAAGCAAGAAACAGAAGAGAATCTTAGTGAACCGCAAGACAGGGTAGAGACTCCAGACCACAAGACTCCAGTGGCTCCGACTGAAAGGTGTCCCACTGAAGCCAAGATCCTTGCAATTATTTACAAGTCCAGGTATTATCCACTTTGCAAAGTCACTGCTATAGCAGAAACCCACCATGAAGCAGAATAAAAACTCACGTGGAGAGAGCTCAAACAGGCAACTGAAGCCTGTTTGCCTTCTGGAGGAACAACCACACACACAGCCGCTGAAAAGCTGTGACATCTTGTTCCAGTGATGGCACATCATATGCCATACCAAGAATGCAGAGAAGCCTAGCCAAACACGCAGGAAACATTAAAGGAAGAGAGGAGCCTCAGAAACAGTTATTAGGAAAGTAATAAAGGAACACGAAGTACAAGACCAAGAATGAGTGTAGCTAGGGGACCATGGGAACAGTTCACCAAATGAGAAGACTCTAATTACCAAATAGGCCGAACTGCCAAGAGAGAAGCACAGTAAATTTCCATGTTAAAGAGGGTCTCTGGAGCCTAAGAACAACTAGAGAAACTAAAACCAGGAGTTAGAGAAAATCCAGTGACTTTCATTTTTGGTTAATCTTTATCCCATCGTCGATAGAGTATTTTGCCATCCCAGCAGGAAGCGGAGACACCCACTCCAACAGGCACGAAGATGTATGAGACATGAGGTATTTTCTGGGATACTCATTGAGCTGAAAATCCCCTTGTAGGCAAAGTCCATAAGCATGACTAAGGCTCTGATTCCTACCATCACTGCTGGTGTGTGCTGAGACACACAGAGCGAGATGGGCCTCAGCAGGTGTGTTCAAGGAACATTTCCCCACCAGTATGGTGTCTGTAATGTCCTGCCATGAACATTCAGGAATCGTGACAGGGTCCCCTGCATCAGGGCTTCCTCGGCAGGTCTCCCCAAGACCTCCTGTCCATAGCAGGAGCCCTTCCCAAAGGGTCTTGGGTTTTTGTCATGGTATAAATGTTGCTGTATCCATCAGTAAAAGGAAGTAAAAGACTCTTTTTGCAAGAGAATAAAAATCTGTTGTTGGCCTAGGTAAAAAAATCCACAAGCTTATAGCACCCAAGGACACTTACCTAACCTCCTTGGTAGTGCTCTGTAGTGCCCTTTCACACTGGAAGGATGGGTCAAATAACGCTTTGAGACATCATATGGGACATCCTTCTGCAGGCTAACATCTGCAGGTATTATTTGAAAACCATTCTCTGCAAAATAAAAACAGAGCCCATTTGGAGAGAAACCATCCACTCAGATGTTGCTCTTAGCCGGTTAGCAAAATCTCATCAGCACTAAAAATTGCTCGCACATCTGGAAGAACCAGCACAGTCATCTGAGAATTATTTCATTCCCAAGCCACAGAGAGCTCTGCATCAGGCCAGTGCTTTTTGAAGACATTCCCTTTCTTTTCTCAGCAACTGTGGGAGATGCTTCATTCCGCAGTTCATCAGTCCCAGAAAAGCCTTTCCTGATAATCTCTGCTTCCAGCCCTGGGGCTGCATGGGTTCTCACACTGCTGCCCTGCAGCCAACAATATGTGTTCCTTCTGCAATAACTAAAATACAGTGTTAGCTTGCTTCTGCAAAATTAGCTTCTCACAGCAGCAAGGGGTGTTGGCAGAATTCTTGGGCCTCTGCCTTCTCACCTGATGAGAGGTGATACATTGATGCTTAGTGGCTAACACCTTGTTAAATAAGGTGGAATAAGAAGGAATAAGAAGGCTTGTTCTCACATTAGAAATCTTATCAGAATTTTCTCACCAATTATAAAAGCAGAAAATTCCATGAGACTCCTGTTAATGACCTCTAAAATGATACAAAATATAATTGTTTGAGACAGCCACAAGTCCATTTCCCCTGCTCAAACTTTGAAACTGAGAAATATTACCATACTATGAATAGTTTGAACTCCGTTTTCTGGAAGTAAGAAATTTAATCGCAAGATATAGATAGTTTGACCAATTTCTCCATGTTGCTCAAGTAACAGTAAATGATTGCTCTGATGTGTCAGAAAGTTTCCTCAAGCTTCCCACCAATTCTCTCAAGTGTTTTTTAAATATCCTGAGTCTTTTGACACACAGCCTATCTAAATCATGTGGAACAACAGAGTAATTTAAAGCTAACAACAATTGTTGATGACATTCAACAAAACAGAAGTTTCCAGACTATTTCCAGGCAAGTATTAACATTATCAATGAGAACAGAAACTGTAGTACTTCCCACTTCTGTTGTGTCTCACATGAGTAAGTTATCATTGGACTTCTTCAGTATTCTTTAGCTCCCAATAAAGGAAAAAAATGTGGCTTATTGTTGTCTGGTTTCTTGGAATCTCTGGATTTAAGAAAGCCAAAAGTATTGTCAATAACAACATGGTATTTTTGTATGAGGAACATTTAACTTTCAAATTAAGAATTTTAGATCAGGCATGTATAATAGCAGGAAAAAAATTCTATAGAGAAAGATTTTAAGTTGTTTTTTCTGAAAATACCAGACAGATGAAAATGTGGAGTCCAAGACCAAAATACATTGGCACTAACTTCAATGATGATATTTTTACCATAGTTATATAATTAATTTTCGTAAATCCCTTACAGCTGTACCACCAATATAGCATAGTATTTTTAATAGGCCATTTCATCACCTTATTTTTAGAGATGAAATTTTGATCATGTCTTTTAAAATTGATATGTGAGGAAGAACTACTGTTGTGGGAAAGTAAAGGACTAAGTCTTTCACCAGGTACAGAATTATTTCAGATAACCCTTCCCCCTTCTCCTCCCCACTCATGTCATGTAAGAAACTGAATAAAATCCTCCTATAAACACTCACTTAAAAATAAAAAATTAGAAAAAAAATAATACATCTGAGAGATCAACCATTTTGTTTTCTTCTGGGATCAAAGAAGTTCATTAAGCCAGATGTGCCTGGATTATTCTTATTACAGAGAGCCATAAAAACCTCATGGTTGTTTAGTTATCCAGTGTTGGCTTAGACATAGTCAAAAATTGGACAACAGATGAGTAACTGCACCATGTTGACCCAAACACACATGCAACAGTTTAATAAATTAACTTCTTCAGAGCTGAGAAGTTCAGAACTTGTCAAAGAATCGGCATTAACTTTTGTTTGCACCTTCACATTGCACACTTGAGTCCTGGACTACTTTTCACAGGCTCCAACCTTCTTCTGGTGCTCCAGGTCCTTCCAGATGGGTGTTGCACCTTAGGACCTCCAGGAAATGTATGGGGGAAACCTGCAGCATCTCTCCTGGATGCAAGTGAGCTGCTGCTCTTTGAAAGGCTCCCAGCCTGCGTGAGTTGTAATGGCAAGGCAAGAGACATCGTGCTGGCACAACCATCTGCTGCACCACCAGACTTCAGCCATTGCCTTTGAAGCAGGAGATTCCAAACCTTACCTCAGTCTCTGTTTTCAGCCACAGGCAAAATATACTCTTTACCTCTCTTCAGAAAATACTGAAGCTGCTTAAAGTTTTCTGAACTATCCAGCCTAGACAGCCATTCACACAGATCAAAATGTAGACATCTCTAACACCAATTAGAGGGAAAAAAGTTCATAAAAATTCTACAGTTCATTATTTTTCAAATTTATAATTTGAGGTTCACTTTTTTGTCTTGAGTACTTCTGACAATAGAATGTGCATACGAAAAATATGATTATTGATTTATGATTATCAATAAAATATTATCATTTATGATTATCAGATGTTCAGCTTTAAAGTGGTCAGCCAAGACATGTAAGCTGACTGCCCTTTTCCGAAGATAAATATTCTGTCTTAATAGCACACTTGCAATGACTCTATGTTATGTAAGCAGATGTAACAGCATTCTTTTTTACCTGTTGGAAAAAATAGATTTTAATAAAAATTCTCATCAAAATTAAAATTTTTGTATATCAGAAATTATTTCTGTAGTTAAAAGACACATGAAGTTGGACAAATATCGCTAAATGTTTTTACAATATTTACACTATTTTTGTAGTGACCCTAGGCTTAAGGAAATAATTTTCTAACCAATAATATTTTTACAAGTGTTTTTGCTTGTTTGTTTTTGTTTCGGGTTTGGGGGTTTTTGTCATTTACTGTTAAATTTGGGTCAGTTGGAGTGTTCATAGACACTAAATAACTACGTTTGTTAAAGCTGACTCCTGAGCAAAGAATGGCAATTAAAAGGTGTTAAATCTTTTTAACAAAAATTAAAATAAATAAATAAAAGCCTCTCTTAAATACAGCAGGATATTTCAGTGGCACTTCTTTATATGAACACAACTTTCGTTTTCAGAAATATCATCTATACCAGGTCCAGTTTACTTTAGCAAAATGCCAGTAACTGTCGAATGCACCCAGGGGTTTTATGTTGTGACATGGAAGAGCATTTCACAAGTGCCTCTGACAGCCAGCAGCAGCCCTTTGTCTCCTCTCAAAGGAGACATCTTCTTTTTGGAGGATGGAAAAGATTTTGAAGACCTTTGGTTTAACAAGTACGGTAATAAGACTTACTTTTGGGCTTCATATGGATTGCTGGAAGAAATGACGTGTACTAGTTACTGCCAGGCAAACACACTCTTGTCCTACACATAGAACTGGAGATGATATGGTAATCCAAAGAAATGAAGACATGCATCTATTTTAAGAAGATCATTTTATTATCCTCATGATACTTTTGAGGAAATGCTGGTGCCAGCAGGAGCACTAGAAGTCTGATCCCTGCTTTCAGACTGTCGTCAAGAAGAACCTAAGTGGCACTGAAGTGTCCAGTTTTGGGCCCCTCACTTCAAGACAGACATCATGGTGCTGGAGTCTTTCAGAGAAGAGCAACGGAGCTGGGGAAGGGTCTTGAGCACAGGTCTCATGAGGAGTAGCTGAGGAAGCTGGAAGTGTTTAGGCTGAAGAAAAGGAAGCTTGGGGAACCTCATTGCTCTCTACAACTGGCTGAAAGGAGGGTGTCGTGAGGCGGTCGTGGTCTTCTACCATGTCCCAAGCGAAAGGATGAGGGGAAATGGCCTTAAGTTGCACTGGGAGAAGTTCAGTTTGGATATTAGAAAAAGCTTTTCACTGAGAGTGATTAGGCATTGGAATAAATTGCCCAAGGAGGTGATGGGGGTCATCATCTCTGGAAGCGTACTTTCACTTTGAAGTCTGACCAGAAAAAAAATCTGGTCATCATTTTGCATAGCAGCAGGTAACATATTACTCCAGATTTGTAAATAAATTTAACAGAATAGTTATCAGGGAAATAATTGCTAAGACTGACAGTTGCTTCCTTGTTGATGTTAGGGGATTTATTTTCCGTTCTTTCCTATGCCTCTCCAGTTCAGCTGCTTCCCTCATTTGACAGTCTTCTATAAAGACACTGAAGAAAATGATACCACAAGGAATTTGGAAGAGGGAGTGTTTACAAAGCATATAAATAGACTGCGCTGTATCCAGAATAATTAGCTGTAAGCAAAGTAATAAAAAATGTGGAGAACTTACAAGTATGCCAGATGATTGAAAATCCAAGGTTTACTCAGATGTTAGGGAGAGGTTGCATGCTATGAGCACATAGGATAAATGCCACTGCATAACTGGGGGGCAGAGGGGGGGAGGGGGGAAAGCAAGCAGTGAGCTACGTTCAGACCAAATGCATGTAATACATCTGAAATATCCATCGAGCCAGATGTTAATTTAGCTCATGACCCTAAAAATACATTTCTGCAATCTTATGCACAATGTGCGATGAAGGATGCATTTTCCAGACTATTTACTGAAAACTGAATTATTCTGAAATAAGAGCTTTAAAAGCCTTAGAACTCCTCAGAACTTTGCCACTGCAATTACAGCTTCTGGGGAGAACTATTAAAAATAAAAAAAAAGACCAGTAAGCACTGAAAATATATCTCACTTCTATTGTGTAAGCAGCTAGTTCTCAATGAAAAACCCTGTCCCTCCTTGCCCCCTGCTGTTATGTTTTAAAAATTAATGCAGGACTCCATCAGATCAACGTTTATTTCAGACAGGGAGTTTTTGGCTGAGCTGTAGCTGATGTCCTTGGCATGTTCTAAGTAGTGTATCAGAATGAATCATCTGCTTTGGTAATACCACATTAGATTGCTGTCTCTTGTTTGGAGAAGTAATGTGTAATGAGGGAACCTTTAAGAATTCAATCTTCAGTTTGGGAGACAATTAAATGTCCTCATGCTGTGATATGTGACTGCAGTCCATTACACAGCAGCAACCCTGCGCTCACACACTCCATAAACACACCTCTCTGATTTACTATAGCCTAAAATAATAGGCAATCCTCTTACCTTGTGTTTCCCAGAATGACATAATACAGAACAAACCCTCAATGGAATAATCTAAACCATTTTGTTTTACTAAGGGTCTCAATGCATGATACTAAGAGGAGTATCTAGCCACAGGCTGAGGATGCAGAGGGAAGTGGACCCAGTTCAGGGGGGTAGGTCATCCCCTTATCCTCCAGCCTTCACCACTACTTGGTAATTTCTAAACAGAGTATTAAATTCATGCAAAACATAACAGATGTTGTTGGTTGCCATAATACACGGTGATCACCTCAAACCAAATGGATTCTTGGGTCATTGAGATCCCTTCTTACTCTCAAAAATGCACTTTTTGCAGAGGCACATTCAGAGTTTGAGGCAAGTCTGGCAGGTGGAGATAGATACTGGCTGTGCTGCATCTTCTGAATTGCTCACTTCAGTCAGGCACTATCAGTAACATCATGTTCTAAATGGGATGCAAGATTTGTTTCATCTCATTCAGTGGCTTCCTGTCCTGCAGGAACCATTCTACCCGGTAATAATATCAGATAAATTATCATAGCAGAGTCTGGCCCTTTGGAACCTTGCACCTCCACAATCTCTCTAGCATAGTAGCATGGAGTTTCTTAACACAAAACTGCTTCCTTTCGAGTCAGCTGTATAATTCCAAGTACTCTAAACTCAAAAAGCTCAGTGGATGGTGGCACTTCAAATTGCATTGAGTATTTTTTTTTGTACTGTAAGCACGTAAAATCTGGATATTATCCTCCCACACAATGTCAGCTGTGTTAGTGATTTTTTTAGTTGTTATTTATTTGGATTGACATTTCTAACACCACACTAGAATCCACAGCACAGGCTTGCTCTCATCTGCCTGAGCTCACACATCCAGAAGTTGGCAAACAGCAGCATGGTAAACTCTGATTATATTCCTGCCCAATTTTAAAACCAGGAACAGTCCACCAGTAGGAAGGTATTTAGTTTTCCCATTTAACTCAGCTGCACCTTCTGACCATGTCCCGAGAACCCCATGGAACCCCATTCTTCTGTATTTCACTTCCGCACCTGCCTTGTCCCTTTTCTTGCCCTTTCCCCCTCCATTTATGTTCTGCGAAGCTGCAGTCAGAGTGTTTGGCACCTCGTTTGGTGTTCTGCTTTCACTGACAGCTGAGCTTTCCTGTGTTCCCTGTAAGGGGAAGAACACACACAGAGGTAATTAGGGAGCCAAACAATGCTGCGCTCTGAGCAGGGAGCCACAGAGCTGTGACTTATATGCGGTCTTGTTTGTAACTTATGTGGTCCTCACGCAATAGCCTTGTTGGAACGCTTTGATAACCTTTCACAAAATATTTCAGCATAATCACGAAATGTTTCCTTGGCAAATAAAACCAGTATTTTATCTCTTGGCTGTATACAAGCATGGACTTCTCATCCATACTGATTTTTCTCCTCTCCCACTGTTGCAGACCCATCTATCATAAGGTTTCATCAATAAATACTAGGCCACAGCACTACATATAGGGATTTAAAGTAGAAAGTCAAAAGAATTTTCAGTAAAATAATTTTATTAACCTTTATTGAACATACATGCAACCCAACAATGTCATTCAGAGGTTGAAACACGCCACAGCTAACTCAAAGGGAACTATGACAACATTTTAAAAACTTTTTCTTCACCCATCATATTAGGGGGAAAAAAATCTTGCCCTTCCCTCAGTAAACACATTTAGAGCAGTTCAGCCAGCTTGATTATAGCTGCCAAAAATGCTTTCAAAACATTAGAAACAGCTCTCTCCATTTGCTGGGTCTCATGACAGACGATAAAATAGCTTTATCTTGCCCTTATGTGTTGTGGTTTTTATCTTTTTTCCAAGGTGTTCTGACATTTGTTAAATTACTTCTATATTGTTTGCTGACAGCATAATTTACCTCAGGAAATGTTATAGCCAATTATATGAAAGTCTTGAATTGTTTTCCCAACAGCAGGTAATGATATCTCACACCAGAGCTTTGTTTTAGTCTGATTCCCTTTGTCAAATTTTCGGTTTTAATTTACCTTGCAATTGTGGAATCCTGAATGCACTACAGTAGGAATTCACAGTGAGAGGAATAGCAAATCACTTAGACATTTTCCACCAGACAACTTGGATACTGTTTCATATGTAAAGGAGTAAAATAAGTGCATTGCAGGGGATTGGTTTTAGTTTCTCAGTAGAGCAAGAGAAGCCATGCTTTGGAATGATATTCACAAGTATAGCTCATCCTTTGCATGTCTTCTCTTCAAGAAGAGTGGTTAAGAAACTTTCATTTTTGCCTGAGCACGATATACTCATGAGTCCTTTGTTCTATTCTGCATACAGTATTTCAGCATCCTTAACTGACAGTAGAATGCTGCAAGCTGCTGCTCCAGCTCCTTGTAAACACCAAACTTGAAATTCATTATCTTGTTTTACTTTAAGTTTAATCAAGCTGAGCAGGTACATCCTCTTTTCTATAGAATTTCTACTTGCGAAAAGCTACCTATTGCTTCTAAATATACAAATACATAAGCAAAAAGTTGCAATCTATGACATTCTTCTCAAAGAGACAGATTTTAACTAATTTTCTACTGAGGCGTCTCACAGGGACACATCTCAACTCTATCAGTTTCACTGAAAATATTTACAGTAAGCAGCAAATGCCCATGAGGGGAGTGAGGGTTCAGTGTTTTTCACTCGTGTTTTGGATTCAAACTCAATAAAACCAAGCAGACAACTGCTTTCCTTTGTGCCATCATGACCAAAGCAATAGTTGCTGATACGTTATCAATGTCCACACCACCACACAACCCCATCTAAAGATGAACACATTTCAGGGCAAGAAGAGTCACAGATAATTTTGGCGAGATATTTGTGAGCCTGTGACAGGAATAGGAAAAAAAGACCCTGAGAAACAATGGGGGGAAAATAGCATGAAGATGCTGCTTAAAAAGCTTCTTTGGGAACATCTCACAGATCATTTAAGTATGCATATTTACTGAAAATACATCTATGCTTCTCTGATTTTTCAGGTACTAAGACAAGATTTTATAGAAGTTATGGTTAAGTGTGACTGCTTTAGAGGACAGTTAACTCCAGTGTTGGGTGTTACTCTGTAACACAATAATTTTTCTGACCTTTTTACAGACCTGTCCTACAAGTGAAGAAAAATTGTAAGAGGATGCCTGCACCAAACCTTCAGAAGGTTAGTTTATAGACTCCATAGCTTTATACAAACAGCTTCAAACCCTTTTAAATCTGGAAGAATATACATGCCTGATACGGAAGTTACAGTCTCCTATGTATTTAGGGCATGTTAGGACATCAATCTCTTAATGGAGGGGTGTTTCTCATCCTGAACCTCATGCTGTGCCTTCTCAGGGAGAAACACAGGCAGTTTATTTCCAGGACCTTGCAGTGATGCTGCCTTATGTGATGATCCAGAGACAGATGGACTACACTCTCAGCAGCCTCTGGCCTGACTGGGTCTGAACCAGGACCTTCCCTTCACTGAACATTAAAGCTGCTTAAGGAAAAAAGCATGAAGAAACCGCCACTAAACCCCGAATACCTCGGTCTTTAAAGATTCAGAGGTGTTTCAGGCTGACATAACAGTGGGAATGAGAAAACTTGAGGTCAGCCTGGCATATCTTGCAGTGTCTTGGGCTAATGGGGATGAGAGATTTGGTGGGGGTTTTGAATGCCAGTCTCAGGTGAATCATGTTACACCATCCTCAGGGTAACAGGTCAGCATTGTGAGGGAGTCCAGCACCACCACCAGGGGTTCTTCTAATTCAGTGGCATGCATCCTACCTGAAGGGCCACTTTATCTTCCCCACCGTGTTGTTCATTTGATCTGACCAGTGAAAGCGTGAAGGAATTGTGGTGAAGCCTATTTTTGCTGCTAGTTTTGAACGTCTTTGCAATGGAGTAGGCACACAGGCTCTACAACAGTATCAGTCCTGGTGGCAGAGGTACTTCAAACTCTGCAGACAGGTGTGCAGGGCTGGTTCAGTGGACAATGTTCCCTTTGGACAGCAGAGTCAAAGCAAATGCAATTGAAAATGCAGTCACTACTCTGGCCAGCTGCTTATAGTTCTCATGTACAATCAATCAATTCTGTCCTCACTTAAATTTGTTTTCCACTAGCTGCTCCAATTTCCATGATGCTTATCCTAGATTTACACTAGTGAGAAGAGTAGAACCAGACCTGCTAAATTCCCTGAAAGCTGTCTTCATTTTGGTTTTGGCTTTTTTCAGTTCATCTAATAACAAGACATGTGACAGACTTATTCAGTAACACTTCTTCAGCCAACAACTGACAGTAACAAGAACAACTGAAGGAAGTATTGCTGTTCTTTACAAAATATTTGTAAATGAAGAAAAGTTCTTTACATCTGGCATTTTCATTTAACAGCAGGTACTTTTCATAATTTGCTAGGATATGTCCATAAGAGAAGGGTATTAAACAATCCAACAAAAACAGTTCATATCTATAAAGCATATTAAATACTGATGTCTGGCTTGGGCCTGGGACAGAACTGAACTGGTGACAAAGCAAAGGAGACATCTCCCAAGATGTCACATAGTAAAAACCAGCATTAATTCATTTTCCATCCTGATTCAACGACCTTTTTGAAACACATGAATGCAGGTCCTTGATGACTTTTCCAGCCTTGTTTTAGAAGAGGAAATGGAAAAGACTGCGGTTGATGCATTAAAAACAAGGGGAAAGCTGTGTAAGCTTTGTCATGTTTCCTCTTAATTCTAGGCAAGGATGAACTCTTTTTGTTGGAAGCTTATTAGAATGGGCAAGTATTACAAATATTCTGGAAATTAACAGTTTGTGGCTGGCGACCTTTGATGGTGAAAGATTGTTCAAATGGCCAGATCCAATAGGAAGCTTGTAACAGCAGACTTGTAATAGCAAACATTGTAATTGACAATGAAAAAACATTTTAAAATGATTAATTTCTACTGGTTTATGCTTTTGAGGAGGCTCTCCCCCTCTATCCCTCTCAAAACTGGAATAAACTATATGTGTCCTTCACTGTTATAAACATGACTTCCATGAGAAGCATCCCAGATGGGGAGGCTGGAGATGGTTCCAGTGACTGTATCTCAGATATTGGTACTCTGATGGGTTTCCCATTTCTGCCAGTCCCCCAGCATTGCTTTAGCAGAAAACACCATCACTTGGGCTTCAAATTCCCTTTTGCATTCATGTAAAGCAGCTTTACCATAAACAAGAATCAGCCCCAGATGTCTTTACAGGAAATAGTACATGGGAAAAAATGCATAGTGCTACAAAGATAGAAACCTTTTCTCTCTCCATCCATTTTCAAACCTGAAATTTTCTTTAGACATATAAAGACACATATAATTAGGGACATTTAGCTGGCTGTAGGGATGCAAATTTGTAGCCCTGCTCTAAATTAGGCTATCGAAGCAGAAGTGGTAAGACAGACCACTAATCAAGGAGAAAACCATTTATAGAAGGAAGGAGGGAACGTGTCTGCCCATAGATCATGAAGCAGCCTTGCACCTTCAGTGCCCCCATTACACAAGTGACACATTCTCCCCGTCCAAGCATTGCCGTATTTTTTGCCTGGAGCATGTCTTCACCCAAATGCCCTTGGCAAGAGTTGGGGGACAGGAAGAAACACCTTCTGAATTATATAGTGTGATCAGGGGCTCCTGTTTGCCTGAAATGTCATTCACAACTTCGCAGCAGCTTACAGTGAGGGCATCCCAGACAGGTTCTAGGCTTAAATGTACAAGGCTTACCTGAGTTCATTCAGGAGTTTGAGGGGGAAAAAGGGGATCACTGGCCT
This sequence comes from Oreocharis arfaki, assembly GCA_013398015.1. Taxonomy (NCBI): domain Eukaryota; kingdom Metazoa; phylum Chordata; class Aves; order Passeriformes; family Paramythiidae; genus Oreocharis; species Oreocharis arfaki. Next base: position 284,745 of record VZRR01002333.1, read on the forward strand.
ATACACTTCCACTGCAATAAAAATTACTATCAAATTACCTGATGTTTCATGGCAGGACAGGAATTTGCAAAGTAGCAGCTCCCTGAGGGTTGTTACTGACCAGTGTCCAACTCCTCAGTGTGCAGTTGTGGGGGCAGCAGTGGGGCTGTGCCCTGCAGCACAGTCCTGCTCAGCACCCACACATCTGTCAGACCCCAACACCGCCAGTACATCCGTACTGTTAAATGAAGCTCCACTGCATAGTGGTTGCTGTATGAAGCTACAAAGAAACCACATGTGCAGCCCTTTTGATACTTACAGACCAGGCAAGACTGATTCAGTGAGAAAGTAGAAATTGTGGATATTTGTAATTTTCCTTCTTTATGCAGGCATAGGCTGACAAGGCCAGTGAGAGCTTCAAGAGAAAGCTTTCTTCTTTTACATAAAGCCCATGCTATGCAGCTCTCAAACATGCAGTTTGCAATGTTTGATGGAAATAGTTTGGATGAAAGAGGAGCTCTCTGCAGTTTACCCTTGTGCTGCAAAACCTAGTTTTGCTCCTGTTCCAGGAGTAAATCTAAAACCAGCAGTGAACAATAAGTGACACACCAGGCTCCAGATCACCATGGTTTCAGTACACCTAAACTTCTGGAAGAGCCCACCTACACCCACTGACAGCACAAGGAATATGGGGATATTTGTCTCCCAAAACATTTATAAATTCATTAGGTATAAAAAAGCAGGCTGGAAAAACAGAGATGGAAGCACACAGTTGAATTTAATACCTTTTGTTCTCTTCTACATTGCTTCACCTCTACCTGAAAGCCTTGCTTTTTACGAGCAGCCCTTTATTTTGAGCGCAGATATTGTTCAATTAAAAGCAAAGACAAGTTGGATTCTTCCCCTTCTTGAAGCTCATTTCTTGCCATGCCCAGGACAGGCAGTGCTGAGTCAGTCCCCCACGACCCCCATGTTGCAAGGGAGAATTCAACAGTGCACTTGGACACCTCCACAGAAGTCAGGCAAGGCAGGCATTACTTACCAAAAAAGGCCATCTTTACGTGAACTTTTTGAGATGCAAATTGTCATTCAGCACAAAGCCTTCTTTCACCAAAACACAACATTTAAGCTCACTCCCCTTCCCTCAGAGTTCATCTGTCTTCAAAGACCACAGTCCTACTTTGCTATGTTACCAAAATGATACTCCCAGAATAAACAAGCAGTATAGCAGCCATGCCAAAACAGCGGAAATACTGTTCTTTAATAGTATTTCTTGCTGAGCAATGAATTTAAATGTAGATTAGGTAAATCCGGCCATGTTTTACTTCCTGCAGTGGCAAGGGGTGGAAATAACAGTGTTGCTACTGCAGAGTTAGTGGATTGCAACTTTGCAGCTGTGCATTGACTGTTTCCCCTGCCCTTTTCAGGACCATGGAGCCATTTTTACTACCTGCTCAGTAAATGCAAATACTGCCAGTGATGAGCATAATTACCTCAATGCACCTACACGCCAGTGTTTCCACTAGTGTGCTGCAGATTTAGTAGGGCAAGTCGCATGACCTGCCGTTGAAGGCTGCCTATTCTATTGCAAGAGCATGAAAGAAAGCAAAGATGTGTCTCAGGAAGCCATGGTGGGGTTGTTCTGTCTGCCCCTCTGCAGCTGGCATGGCATGAGACAAGGTGGGAATATTATGCAACATGCCTTACTCTCACCAGCTGTTCCTGGAGAACTTTCTGCCCTAAAACTAGACATGACCCTTACTTTTCTGTCAAAAGCTGTAAAAGCTCATTAATATGTTTTATCAATTTGCAGGATAAAGTTTGTGATCTTAATAGTGAATAAAATTGCATTAATAAAATTATTGCTGTTTGCCTCAGCAGCCAATTTGAGTTGCCTATCAGCTTTCTGAAACAAACCTAAAATACATTGCCTTTAATGGAAAGAAAATGTAGGTTTTGTCTAATGCTGTGTTCACTCGAATGTATTCCATACTTTTAACATGGCAAAGAAAGTCCTTAATATATCAGAATGCTCTCGACTCCCAACAAGCTAAACTGTTCAGCAGCCAAAAACATAGTTGAGGTAGTGAGACATATCAAAGAAATCTTTAAAGTATTTAAACTAATTCCCATGATTATGCAGGTTGAGGTAAAGGCACTTTAGATGTGAAAAATGAGGACTTATTTCAGTAGGAAGCAGCCCAAATGCTTTGCACTTGAGAGAGAATTTGGGCAAATGGCTCTGAACCTGAACAACACCCACACAGCATTACATCTGAGCTAGAGACAGACACATCTTGATTTCTCCCACCTGAGGTAAGTTTCAAGATAGATTGCTAGGATTTAGTTATAATGCAGAATTGTAACTGTGTGTGATGCAGCACAAATGATTTCTGTGGTGGAAGCTCAGGGTGCAGAGCTGCCCATCCCCAGAACCTGTGCATACAATAAATAGGCTTTGAGCTATCCATATAAAAGTACCATAGAATAATATTATCATATTCATATATAAGTGTCATAGAAAGGAAAGAGTAGAGAGGAACCAAATAAGGTTCAAAAGCCCCATCCATGTGCAATAGCAGCTGCATTCAACCAAACACTAAAAACTGCAGGATGAAGCACATCCATTTCTCCCCAAAAAGGTAGAAGCAACCCCAAGATCATTCTACAACTTTGTTCCAACATGTTGTCCGTACTAAGCAGGACACTGCAGTCACAACACATTATAAGAGCCTTACTTGCACATCACTCCTCAGAGACACACCCAGAGGAGCTTCCCAGAACCAACATTCACCCATCTGAAGAGCAGCAGTTCCACAGGAAAACACCTCATTAGCCTCCTCCCAACAGAAAGGAAGACCACTTGGCCCTGGAGGGTGTACAGGGACACTAGGTGATTGGGAATGATCAGTGTAATTGGAGACAATACATCTCAGCTGGAGTTTCATATAGAAGGTTGTAATGTATTTAATCATCAGTCTGTGGGGTTTTTTTTTCCATATCTATGTTATTTACATTTTTCTGGCTTATTGAACAGCAACCCACACATAAAAGGGTGAGGAAACACAGCCCTACATCATCAAAACCACAGCACCTTCAAAAACTGCTAACATGGAATTGAAGCTTTTACCCAAGCAGTCAACTTCCCTTTCCCCAGCTGTTTTTTTAGGGTTTTTTTGGAGGGAGGAGAATAGATATATTTACATTTCTTTTGAACTTATAAATCAAGCTGGAAGGAGTTCAAGTGCCCAAGAGCAATTTATTGTAAATGCTGGGGGATAGGAAATTTGCATACACATTCCTGTTAATACGAGCAAGCAAGAAAAGAAGGCATAAGCTCCACCTCTGCATAAAGCACATCTATCTTTTATGCTAGAATTATTTATATGGTAAAACCATTTGCCTGTAAGCATCTTTTAAAGTAGAATCAACCACTGATAGTGAACCAGCTATTTAGAGAGATTGATAAATACACTGGTCTAAGCAGATGCAGCTCAGTGTCTGTCCACACCACAGAGACCCTACACCAGTGCTGAGCATGGGTCATTGTAAATGGCACCTTCCAAAGTAGGTGTGGAATTATATCCAGTGGTGGGCACCATCACAATATCTTCCAAAGTTATGTATGGCACTGTTGATTTTCTGTGACCTGCAGAAATCAAAATGCTACTCTTAAACATGGTACACTTTACTGTGCTAAATGACAGCAAAAAAAGGTCTTGCCCCATGTCCTCCAGCCCTGGGTTTGCTCAGCTAAACCAGGTCTGGGGCCAAAATAGGACAATTGGTTGATAACCCAAGTTTGTCTCACTAGAGGTGACATCATTACTCAAAACATAATTTACTGAGAAGAGTTCTGAACTGCCAGGCCACTGTGCAGTGCCCAGAAAACTTGGAACACACGCTGTATATAAGAGCTTGTGTCCAAGCTTTTTTCCTGGATCTTTTTGCACTTATGAGCTGAAAGAACATGAGATTATTCCATGCTGGGATGTTACCAGCTTCACCAGATATGCTGTGAAACATATCTGTGTAAACCCTCCTCCCTGTGCCACCCACCCTTGTGGTCCGGCATTTTCTGTGTCTGCTGGCTGCTCTCAGGGGATGCCTTTCCAGCCAGGTGCCTCCAAGATTTACAGAGTGTATATATGACTTCCAGCTACAGACTTGATAATATCTAAACACCCACTTTTCACCTCTTTAGGTGAAATGGGTTAAATCCATATGTTTAGCTTTTATTTTTCCACATTCTAGAGCACATAAATCCACACCAGATGTGCATGAGAGGGAATGAACTCCTGTTAGACAGCAAAAATCTGTGTCAGAGCCTGTCTTTACATCTCCAGCTGCTTCTGAGGATGCTTTTGCACAGGCTGGTACTGGCTGGTGGTTCCACTCATGGGGCCCTGAGGGAGCAGCTCTGTGTCCGGACATGGTCAGGGGCTGACCTCCCTTTTCACATTTCACCACCGAGGAGTTGGGTGCATCTTTCCTAAATATGATAGCCCAAAGGTGGATTTCACTGCAGGCTGTGCCCTTCAGGACCCAGCCTCATAGAATTAAAGTAACAGTAAACTTAAGAAGTCAAATACAGAAGATGGAAGCAATATGAACCTTTTAAGCAAAGTGAAGAAGATGTAATAGTGTTGCCTTGACAAGACTTGCATGGTAATTTCATACACCATCCTGCTCTCTGTAATTACTAATGATTTAGAATAGATTAATAGATTTTGGTAATTTTTTAAAAAGCTCTTCTTTTTCTCCACTTCATAGATTTTTCTCTATCTTTACAGGCTAAAAAATTCTTAAGGGGTTCCTTCTGCTGCAAAGATTTTTTTTGTCAAGGGAACATGTGTCTTTTATTTCCAGAACATTATATACAGATATACTGCCAAGAATGAGATTTTTTTCAGAATAGATAATAGCTAAAAAAAGAAAAAAGCGCTTCAGACTTAAAATTAAATCATTCAAGACAGTAAGAACATCAACAGGAGCTAATTTATACTGTTTATTAGAGAGATGCTACTAATACCGAATGGTTGGCAAAGATTCCACAGAAAAATGTTCCTTAAGCATAGCAAATTTTAATGATAATTTCGCTGAAAATTGAGTATATTTAGATATATAATGCTCAGTGCAGGTAATGGTTCTGCTTACCATAGGATACACTTTATCAAACAAAAGTACTCCAGAAACACTCTTAGAGTGCCTTTATTTGACTGAATCCAGCTGGGAACTCCACATATGTTAGGAATAAGATTTGCAGTTAATTGGCAAAAGCCTAAAAGATTTGAGAGAGGTTCTTCTGCACAGGAGGACATAACCCAAATCCACAGAAAGTCATATCTGACTCACAGATGCAGCTCTATCTTGAAGACAAGCTCCTGCTGACTATTTCCAGCAGAGCTTGAGCTCAGGCATCTTCTACTGTCACACAACCATCCATTTGCTTGAAGTCTTTCAGGACTGAGGCTGTTGCTCCTACATGTGAGGACATGCAAGAAGTGCCACTGCCAGGGAACCCCTCACAGCAGCCGAGTCACTTTTCTTACATGAAACATCTAAACAAAACAAACTCTTTTAGTAAAATAACATTTACTGGAGCCATTGGCTTATCCTAGGGACAGCAGAAAGCTGCTAAATAGCTCTAACCCAAGAGGATGTTTACAGTTTAAGGTTTGTTTAGTGCTTATGGTACAATTTGTGCAATATGTTCTCCTACTTACAGTTTTCCCTGGAAAACATTTTTGTTAGATGTGGAGCACAAGGAACTTACACATCTTCCTACTTCATTACAGTAGGATCATCTTTCCAGGGCAATCTGTAACCAAGTAACGTGTCCCTAGAATTTTTTATCTGGTCTCCGACAGTAGAGAAAAGTTGCAGCTGATGAGTCTGAACTACAGAAATGCAATCTGATAGAACAGAGCATGCATGGAATATGGAACATAATTGGTTTTCTCATGAAAGTCTGTATTCACCTCGGGAGAAAACCTCCTTTGGAGACTGTTTCCAGCAGATAGCCTGGGACACTCTGGAGTGATTCTTTCAGTAAAAAGCATCATACTTTGTGTTATTAATCCTACTGGAATTGCAGCAGCAGTAATCCATGAGTGAGCATACCTCGTCATGATCACTCCGGACTGAAAGGCTGAAATTGTCAGTTGCCATGGAAGGGCTTTTACATTCTTATGTCCCTTCTTGAAGGGACTGAGTGTTGATGCTTTGGCATACAGTGGAAAATCAGGGAGTAAGCCACAGAGGCACAGGGGAAAAAGATCTGAAATGAAATAATGTCAGATTGACCAAGGAACTGCTTTTCTTGCATTTCTGACTAAGATTTTACTCCCACAATACAGAAAATACTTCAAAATCCATCTTGTGTCTGAAGAAAGGCTTTCTTTTTACTGACAGAGGTGCATTTCTGCTGGTGCTCTCTATTAATTAATGCCTTATCAAGAGGTATCCATACAGCAAAAATTATAGAGAACTGATATTTTCAAAATCATAGGTGAATAGGGAAGCTGAACTTTTGCTTCACTGGAAGAAATTACAGGGCAGCAATTAGCTTTGAAAAGTCAGAGTGAATAAATTAGGCATGCAATTCAGAATGAATAGACATGGAAATACTCTGCTGTTTTTCTGATATGGTTTTCAGACTACCCCCACGGGGAGCATTGATTATTGGATTGATGCCAGTCGATGACAAAAGTTTCTACGTGGCTTCTACTGTCTTGCTATTCTACCTGATGATGGTTTGTCATCTAGTGAGTAGAGAAGTGGCCCTTGCAGTGGCCAGACTTACAATGCTCCATCTGACATTTCTGCTTGCGCTTTTGCTGAACCTGCCGCTGCTTTTTGTGCGTCATGTCTTTGTGCAGATCCTGCTTCATTCACACCCTTCTCCATCAGAAAGAAATGAGAGACTGTTTGGAATGGCTTTGCTTTATTTCAAGTATCACTGATCATAACCAGCAGAAAGAAAGAGCACCTTTACTCTCTAGTAAAATGGAGTCAGCAGTGCTTGGCTCAAAGCACAGTGCAGCAGCAAACTTGATAACTGCTATTCCTTTTAATTTTAGCCTTTTCTTAACTCCCTCTTGAAAGTGTACCTATATTATTTGGGGAACTTCACTAAAAATAGATCAAGGGTGCTAATTTGGCTTTAAACATAGTATATTTGGCATCTTTGAAGTAAGTTGTTTAATGATTTCACTGAAATCAAAAGAGCTAACAAACTGTTAATTAAGCATCTTCATCTGGTGGATCACAGCCTATAGAATCAAAACTGTGAGTAGTAAAATGAATGAAACATAAAAGAGATTCTTTTGATCTGGAGATTTTCCCCACCAGGATGGGATCACAAATGCTTCATTATGTTTCATAAACTGATAGAGTTCAAAGCTAACATGACACAGAAGTTGGTTGTCCTTATTAGATTAAATATCAATTACTCGATCAGATACAGTTATTGGTTATGATAATTCTGTAAGAGTGCAAGAGTGAATAAAAACAGCAAGTATGGTAATCATACACAGTCACGAAACTGTTTAGACTTTCCTTGGAGCCCCATTACTACTGGTGGAAATAAGTTCATCATTTTACTATAGAGTGCCAGAAACAAAAAAAGCAAGATGTTGGGAACATTTAAAAAGATGCAAGATCCATTTAATATGCAGCTGTGCCCAGCTGATTGCCAAAAGACCAAGGATGTGCCTCTGCTTACTGGGGGTAGCAGCAAAAGCCCATTACTGGCTGTATTTCCAATCAAACAATCTGCAAAACTGCCTGCAGAGAGCTGGGGGCTCAGGAGCAAAGCAAAGCTCCTGCACAAAACCTGATGGGATGGGGTCCCTTGCTCTGAGTGCAGAAACCATCTGTGGCTGAGGTCCTGCTGCCACACTGCTCAGACTCTAAGATCTGAGAGAAATGAGTAAATAACAAGGAATTGGTCGGGACTGTATTTCATTTGATGTAAAAATACATTCTTCATTGGTCACATACATCTTCAAAAACTGGGTGCTGCTGAAAATGCCTGCCAGTTTTGTAGCAGGAAATTTGTAAAAGCTCTTAAAAACATAACATATACATGAGTGCTGCTTTGAATAATAATCCTAAATGGAGACCCTACTTCTTCAGCAGCTCGTTGATATAGTTGTATTCTCTCGACTTTTTGGGAGGATTTTTTTTCCCATCAATACCTTCTTCGTGTTATGTAGGGAAAAATGTGAATGAGCTCTGAATACATATATATCTCAAATATATCTAACTGCATATAATGATTAAAGGAAAGCTATAGGAACCACTCACTGATGTTAAGCAAACAATTTTTTAAAATTCACATCTGGTATAAATGAATATGACACAGGTCATGCATAGCCTGAATGAGCTCTTACTTACTGTAGGAAAGGTATTGGTATATAGTGTAATGCAGAATGGAGAATAACCAGGGTTTTTCCATTCATCTTGAGACCTTTCCATGGATGTTACAGCTTCCAAACTTTTCACAGCTAAGAGTTGTCATGGCCATTTTTGGAACCAGTATTATAACAAATTATTAATAATATGGAACAGTAGTTAATTTGATTGGATGCTGTGATACAGCAGCCTGGAGAGTTTAATTGTGATACCCATAGGAGAGCAACTGCGGTTTAGAAATTCGAACAGAAACAACCCTATTTGAGAGTTAAATCAGGTGAAAGACAGAAATAAAAGTGTGCTTTTTCATTTCCTCCCCTGTTTCCACTGCTAGAACTAAAACAATACCTCCAAGAATATTCCTGCATAAGCCACTGTATCACAATGATGTAAAACCTTATTGTGCAGAAAAATGAGAAGTATGCAAGTCAAAGACATAGCAAATGCTTTCCTGAAATTGAATCAAACAACTTCCCCTTGAAGGTATTTTGCTGTTGCGCTTCTATGGTAAAGTTGGTTGCTTTCATTATCCCTGCTGGGAATGCAGATTATTAACACCCTTAAAATAATTCTGCCCCTCTAAGTATTTCTTAGAGGAGAAATGACTGTGGATGAGGCAGACTGTAAGGCTGTCTAGAATGGATAGTAGCTTTAATGAGCAAATCATGACAAACAAGACATTTAGGCGTGAGATTAACAAACGAGCAACTACAGGGACTTAGTTTCATTCCTAGTGTGTTGTATTTCTGCTTTTGGATGACTAGAGGTGCATTTTGAAGAGAGCTACTGCATCAAGCACACAGACGAAGAGAGTGGAGAAAACATTCTTAAGCATGTATTGAATGATCGTGTTTTTTAAAGAAAAGTTATACCAACATTTTCCAAGGTATAAACTGGACCTTGTGTATGTGCGTTGCATGTCCAGTGAACACCTAATACATGCCTGGGACTGGAAAATGCAAAAATTCCTCAAAATTTGGGTTCACTTGGGAAGGGGAAGGAAGAAACCAAGGTTCTGAGTTTAGCCAGGTGCTTAGTATTTATTTTTGAGGGCTGATTCCTGGCCTTACTGACTGCAATGAACTCTTTGTGACTGAAAAGACAGCACAGAGCTATTTCCAGTTTGTCTGGTTTTCTCTGGTTCACAAGCCCTACAGCTCTGAAAATCTATTTGAAATTGTGAGGAAGACAAAGAAGCTTTTCAGATTCAAGAAAATTGTCCTTCCTTGAGAAAAGCTTCCCAACCACCACTGATGATGCAAGGGACAGAATATCCTGTGCCAAGAACCCGGAAAGGGCTGCTCAAATGCTTCCAGCTTTTCTTGATCCTCAAGGCGGGAAGAAAGGCTTGAGTTTTTTTGCTTACCATGGCTGGCTATGCCTGGGGCACAGAGCACGTCTTTGGTGGGGCAGGGCAGTTTCTCAGGAGTGAAACAGAGTTCATCAGGGAAACACATGCTCATGTCTCTCCAGCAATTTTACTGGAGAGACACTTTTACTACCTCTGTAGTCCAACAAGTGGGCATTTGGTCCTCTGCACAATTTTCTGTCCTTTTTGCAACATTGTCGTCCCTTTTATCCAATTTGCTGCGCTGGTAGGAAAGACACAGGAGACGGATGTGCCTGAGCTGCTAACACTGAAATGTGCATTAGATGCAATTTTACTAAAATGAGGGTCTGTTCAGTGCAAGCATAGCTTTACAAGATTTCCTTGTCTGATGCATGAAACATAGATAGTCTCAAAGCAAATAGAGGCAAATGAGCAAAGTCTGATGTACAGTGAGTATTTTTAACAATGAAGTAGAATAACAAATAAGTAATTTCTTCCAGGGTATTGGCTGTGAGTCTGTGATTTTCTGTGTGCCTTATATAAAGTTTTACTGTTCAACGTTTGAGTAAAATTTTCATCTGCTTTTACCAGCTCAAATTATTACCCCCTCTCTTTTATAAGGTCAATATACTCAATAAGAACGGTTTCAGCTACTGAGTTCAACATAACTCTAAGTCTATTCATCATCCTTTTTCTTGAGCAGATGCTCCAATGAGTCAAACCCAACTCATCATTTGGTTTCACAGAGTTTAAGATTATGTTAAGAGCTACAACACCCCTGATTATTTGTTTAAAGGAATCCAAATATAGTCTCTTTTAATGTTTTAGTACCTGGACAATAAAACAGCTGTCAGCAATATGTTCTTCTGAGTGGCATTCATATGAACACTAAATCTGTTATTTCTAATTTAAAAAATACAGCCGTAGTCAATAGTCACCCACAGACAGGTGTGGGTCCAAATATAAATTTTATATTTGCCAGCACGTATGCAATTTAAGTATGAAGATGGTAATACTAAATTTTACACAGTGGAACAGTAAGAGCTCTAAAATTAATATCAAATGCCTTGACACTGTCAGATGGTTACCAGGTGCCTTACCCTATGAATTTCACATTATTAAGGACATATTTAAGAAACACGATTTGTGGTGCATTATGTCACTGAAATTGCCAAATTCAGATGTTGAATTATGCAGAGTAGAATTTCTCATGCTGGACTGATTTAAGTGGCTTAATGCATGGATATTTTTGTCCCATGGGCTCCGTGAGCACTTAATACAGACATTTTGAAGTGGGCAAGATGAGGATCCCTGAACAGGGTCACTGAGTAAAAAGGTGTGACACCCCTGTTTATGGCTGGGTCAGATAGATCCACAATTGTCTACAGTTCTGAATAAAAAAAAGTCCCAGTTCAGGAACCAGTTTTTTATTTTGCATACAGTGAGTAGAAAAGTATCTGATAAAGTCCTGGCCATATTGATGTCACTGGCAAAACTCTATATAGAGTTTTAATCAACCCCTGTCCACTGACACTTAAAGTAACTACTATATCAAAAAATGTAGATAGAGACCTGCATAGGAGTAGGATTTGTGTCATTTAATATAACTCATTGTGTGAATCAAAACTTCATTTTGTCTTTGTTTCTTCTCAGCTAAGCAGAATGTCTGAGGATGTGTGAAAGAATTTGGATAGAACTTCCAAGTAAAGATACTGAAGTTCTCGTTGAGTTTCTTTTCTCATGAAATAGTGCACAAACATTATTTTTAAAGAAGGAAGGGAAGGTAAGTTGAGGAATGAAACCAAACATTCTAAGACATTTCTCTATGACAGTATTATTTCATTTAGCCAGGAATAGTGGGCATACCAGATAAAAGGAGTGTATTTTGACATGAGGGCACGATAACTGCAACCACAAACATTCACACTCTCACTTTGCTCACAACCCTCTTTTTTTTAGAGTTTCTGTCCATGCCTGGAATTCATTACATGACTGCACATTTCTTATACAGCACACTTCTCATACAAGTGTGGGGCTGGGAATCACCACCATGTGTGCTTCCATCTCTAAGCACTGGAAACACATTCTCTGCTTGCAGTGGCTGGGAGCACCTTCCATGAGCAACACCATCAAAAGCCATTGCAGAGACAGAATAAACATAGCAGTTTACTGATACCAGTTTATTGCTTTGGAGGAAATGCCTGAGACGGGTAGTGACCCAGAAACCTCTATTATTGGCCTATGATTTTTAATTTAATAAAATTTTGATAAGCCCAAGTTAATCTTGAGTAATGTACTGGTATGGAAACAATCTAGTTCAAAGGATGATTAATCCGTTCCAGTGTGATAAATGTTAAGCAAGGATAATTAATTCCAGGTTTTTAGATTGAAGAACTTAAGCTTCTGCATAGCTAAACAAATTCATGAAATGGTAAGATAATGCAGGAAGTCTGATCACATCTCACATACCCCACCAGAAGCCTCATCTATCATAAAAGAAATAAGCTTATTCTTGAAGCAACTTGACAGCACAGTCAGACATTGCACCTAAAACTATCCACATCTAGCCATCCATCCTAAACATACTGGTTGGACATTCACCTTGGAAGGACTTCTGTAACCCACATGCTCTTTCACACAACTTTGCAAGTGTATGTGAGTCTTCATTTTGATCTCCAGTTGGAAGTACTCAATTTATGTAATTCTAGATCAAAGCAGATGTCAAATAATTAAAATCTGGAATCAAACCTGGCAACCTTGCATGTACCTCTAAATAATTCATCCATGTTTAGTGTACAGTTCTTAGATGCATCTCTTCATATTTTGGGGAAGTGAAGTCTGACATGCATAATGAAGTATGAGGTTCACTACTATAAACCAATATTTATTCAGGAGGTAAGTTACACTAAGTACACTTTTTCCGTATTTAAGTAAATGGTACTATGAAACTTGCAAGATTTTAAAACATAAGGTTTTGGGAAAAAAAACAGAAAAGAAAAATCCATTTAGGATTTAGGATGGTCTTGAGTAAGTAGGGAAATTAGTAGAGAATATATTGTGTGGGGGCAGTTGCTCTTGTAGTCTTCCTGTAAAATCCAGGCTACTTGTGCTAGAGGCAAACCAGAAAATTATCACCAGAGAATAATGACTGAGTTCACCCTGATGAATTTTTGGCATGATTGCCTTGTCTCCAATACTTGATTGGCCAAATTACAGCTGTCACTGAAATGTGCCAATTTTGAGAAAAATGAAATGGTTATTTGAAACGAACTCTTCACTGTAGTCATATAATGCCTGTGAAGTACATCACCCAGAGTTTCTGAAACTTCCACAGCTAATGTAAATAACAAGATGTAAAGCAAAGACAAAATGGAATTGAGCAACAAGTCTTGGGGCTACATTATGTCTTCACTTGGACTAGAATATTCAGGCATTAGACTCTAATCTGTGCAAAGGTAACTGTAATGTAACTCTGATCTGGCTTCCCAAATAGGTTTTAGAAAATTATTAAAATCTCTTTTTTTCTGCCTGGAAAAAAATCAGATGGAAGGAAGTCACTTCAAGAGTTTCCATGCTGTTCAAAGAAAGCACAACCACATACCAATGTGTCCTTCAGAAACTGTGGAGAGTGATTAGACCAAGTAATGTCAGTTTGCCAAAAGGCACAATGAGAAAGGATGTTTGGAGGGCTTATAAGAAATTGTGCTTGGGCACTTGAAACTTTTCTACTTTGTTTGACTGTTCAAAAAACACCATCACAGATAGAGACACTACTTTTCCATTATGTGATGCTGAAAAGTGCTTCAAAGTGGGCAGAATTGGATGGATGGAAAAAAGTGTGTATTTCAATGCAAAATTGTAGCTCATTAACTACAGTGAGAAGACAAAGAGAAATTAAAGATTTGATATTCATTTAAAACCAGATATAACACTAAGAACTGAGAAATTATTAGGCTGCTAGAAAGAAAGACGGCTTATTTTATAAAATTTGCCCTATTTTCAGACATTAACTTGGGTTAATTGAAGCCAGAAGAGCTAAAGCCTAGCAAGTAGTATTTTACAAAAATTAGGAACTGCAGTTGGTACCACTGTGCTCACTATCCCTAGCAGATGGGAGTATTGCTTAAACACACTAAGTTCATGAGTGGAACCATGCCAAGAATGCTATCAACAAGCAGTACCTAGGAGGAGTCAAAGAATATCTTGTGCTACACAGCAGCATGGAGTTTTTGTTTCTGTTACCAGGATTTATTTCATTCTGTTGAGCTTCTTTTTGTTTCACATCTTGGGATGATGGGTCTGTTAGAAACGTGTCACTAGAAGACAAGATTTCCCCTCCATTATTATATGTGCACACTGAAAGAGAAATCGGCAAGGCTGCCACCTCTGAACGCTCTTGTCTGGGGAAATCTCCCATGAAATACAAGTATGCAAAGAAATAGATAAATGTCCATTCCTGCATCACACATGCTTCATGATATGTTGGTGCTTGACTATAACTGCATTGAGTTACTAAGGCTTGGAATGACATCAGTGTCAGAACGATATTTGAACACTCACAGAACTTGAACTCCATTTTTGTCTATTCATAAATACCCATGTGAAGTTTCTCCTGAACCACAATCTTATTAAAACAAGACTTAATAAAACCAGGAAATTTATTTGAAATGGAAAGAAACTGGATTTTTTTTCCAGTCTTGCAAAGGATTTGCACAAATGCTTGAAAGATCCTAAGTTTGGCTCTTTCTTCAGATTTCATCTGACTTTTTCCTCTAGAAAGAGAGTGAAATATTAATACAAACCAGTTTGTGTTTTGCAGCATATTAATATACTGATTTTCTCAAGGAAAGAGAAGAAGGAGAAACCTTACTGTGGAGGAACAGCCAATGTCCCGAGAACAACCTGAAATGCCAACTTAGCATTTTTGCACTTCAAAAATGTTTTTGACTTTTATGAACAGCCATGATGGTAAAATTGAGGCTGTTAAAAATACACGGTTTACTTCAGTAGTTTATAATTCACAGTGGCATTTAGTGGGTGGAGTTGTAAATTAGTAAGTGGACTGTTGCCACAGCAGAGTAGGCTGCTGCTCTGCAAAGGAGAAGCTTTGCTAAGAATAGGAATGTGGTCACAGTGATAATGAACAAGGGCTCCGCATGCCTGAAACGTTGATGGGAGATTGGAAGATGGTTGTTGGATGCTTAACAGCTGCTCTAGAAATTAGATGTTATCAAAGATCTGTTTGCAAGATCAAACTGGATGAAAAGCATGCAAAACTTAACCAGTAAGACCTGGATTCAATTTTTAGTAGCACTACCGAAAGGCAGAGTGGCACATGAAATATTTATGTTGTCGATAAATTGGAAGGTACAGTTTTACAGCCAACAAAATGCTATGTTTATTCTGCTGCAAGAGAGAGGCAGGATTGCAGCAGGCTTTACACATAAAAGAATCTTTTTCCCTATTGCTTTTCAATGAAGTAGATTAATGTGCCATGAAAGCATTACAATATGTTAATCAGGTATTTGATCTGCTCTGTCGAACACTCAAAAAAAAGTCAGTTACATCCTGAAAACTATATTAATGTTCCAAATAAACCCAGCTCTTTAAAGGCACTAGATTTCTCTGAGCGGGGGGATGATTTACTTATCACTAGAGTGATTTGCCTTTGGACCCCTAGTAGCTGTGACAGCCTTATTGAAAGGTTGCAAACCAACAGAATTATATCAGAAATCCTGAGTGAAGGGTGCAGATAGATATGGATGGCGATATAAAACACGCCATATTCAACTTTTGGAAGCTTTACTACTGAGTGACAGCTGCTGTATGATTGCTGTTCAGCCAGAAGTAGACAGGAAAATATTCTGAACCCAAATGCATGACCTGCGTGACTGCAATAATTTCATGTTTTTGACTGCTTAAATTCCCAGTCGGTGGATGTCAACACAGGGGTCTCACTTTTCTGGCCTTAAGAAACGTGTTTGAGCTATGTCAGCCTTAAAGTGATCCGCAGGAAACTTTCACTGAAAAAGAAAAGAAAAAAAATCTGTATGAAATCATTGTGTCTACTTCACGCACTGCACAGCCCTTTCCTATAGGGCCCTGCTTTGATCCCTGTTTGTGCTGGCCAGCTCTAGGCCCCCCAGAGCAGAAGGAGCTGCACACAGATGTTACACTGCTAAACAGCTCATCAGTGGAGGAAACCAGGTCACTTCTTCTGTAGGAAGCTCACCAACAGAGTGATTTTGTCACAAAAACTCTAATCTGGCTGTTTTCTGAGTAAGAATACTGGACACATTTCTAGCAGAAGATCTTTTGAGCTTCAGTCCTTCCCTAAACTTTCCCAGATACCCAAATGTTGATTTCATTCACTGTTAAATAGACAAAAGAACTTCTCCAAAGGATTGCTGTACTAGTAACCTGTCGCACTCCACTGAGGACTCATCCATATGGAGCTCAGTGATTGCTGTGTGCCTTCTATGAAGACATCCCTTTCGGAGGCCTGTGTCTGGTACAAAATTATTGAGTATCTCTGCTCTTACTGGGAAGACTTCATCTTACAGGAGAATTTATAGCAGCTTTTGTGACATAATAGGAAACAGGAAAAGATCTTTTATCAATCTTAAGCCACTAATAAACTGCTTGGCAGACAGGATTAGAAGGGTAAGGTCTCAAGCAACGCTTCCTTTTATATTGTTTGGTTTAATTTCTCTGTTCCCACACATCAACAAATCTAAAGCATATAAGATTGCAGTAGGGAGTAGGGAATCCAGGTCAGCTCTTTAAGGTTTGCCAGTTTCAGGACTCTACATGCTCACAATTTAACATAATTAAAGCCAGGAAATTATAATTGAATATGGAAATGTACTGGCTAGGAAGTGAATCTGTCAGCCTCAAATCACTTCATTTCTTATAGCTCTGAAATCCTGTCCCAGTATGAAATGCATGCAGCAGTGTATCCCACACTGACAAGAGGCACTTTGCAAATTTAAATGTGGTGTCATCTCTGAACCACATTTTAAAATGTGGGTTTGAAAGCTACCAGCAACAGTGGGATCTGTTTCCCGGAACTCAACTCTTCCTGCCCAGCTGATGCCTGCCAGGCCAGCAAGGCAGCACATCGCTCATGAGGGGGTTTGAACACACTCATCCTTACCCTAAGAGCTCATTAATTCCTGGCTACCTTCCGTGTGTGCTGACCAGTCAAGAACTGAAACATCCTTTTAAATCATGCATATCCTGCTGGCAAGAGTCTCTCTTCACCCAGCTATCAATGACTGAACAAACTGATTTGAAAGCAGATCCATGGCAACCAAACTGAAGTCATTCCTGGAAAACTCCACAGCAAGAAAAAAACAAACAAACAAACAAACAAACAAAAAAAACAAAACACCAAACAAAACCCAACCAACTAATTAATTATTTAATTATGGGTAGCATATAAAGCAATATACAGATACAGGGAGAAAGTGTAATGTTGCAGGTGGCTTTGATTTCATTTACAAGGACACTTAGCATCAGTTCAGCCATGGATTGTCTTATGTACCTTGCATCATACTGAGGCAGCTTTTGCGAAAAATTACTACAAAAACCTTCCAAAATCAAAAAATTCTACAACACACACAATGCATAACATTTGACTGTGTACCTTAGTAAACCTACAGTAAAAATGGCTTCTTACGAGGAAATCTAAATAAACTCGGATAGAGAATACAGTGTTTTAATTTTTTTTTTCCTTTCTCTACTCCATTCTTAACCAGCTAAAATATCTTTCTACTGGGTGACCTCATCGTCGAAAGCATAGTCAAACTTCTATACAAAATCTCTGGCTTTTACTGCTTTTCTGACCAGGGACTTCTTGCCCAGCAGAAGAGAAATGTTCCTGCTTGATAAGGGCCCTGAGAATGAACACATTCAGACTGAAAATATAATCACAAAAGCAAGCACAGTATGGACCAGGAACTGTGGGTTTGATACTTTTTCTGTCCATACTTACAACAGTGAGATGTTTCATCTGACTGCATTTGAAGACTAAAACAACATATTCAGCATTTTTTGGGGGAAATGCCAAATTAAAATAGCATTGGAAGAAGGGCTGAGACGTGAGATGCTGGCAACACCACCCTTACCAAAGGCTTCTAAAATTGCCTAGAGATGACAACTCTCCCAAAAGCAAGTATAATTAGTCTATTTCTTACTATAACACTGAGTGTCACTTTGCTACATGAAGCAGATGGTAAAAACAATTTGCTTTAAAGAAAAATAGTAGAAGCCTAAAATGCAGTCAAATCAGTACAGCTGTATCCAAGAATTTTGTGGCACAACACACAGCTTTCTATATTGTAAAATGAACAAGGCAAGAACTAATTTAGCTATATTTTGCACAGTTACGAAAAATACAAGCAGCAATCTCAAGTAAATGCCAGATCCTTCAGTAGTTAGAAAAAGTTTTATTATTTTTTTTATTAGAAAGAAATAAGCCACAGTAACTTGTCCTAAATTACTTTTTAAAATGCAAAAGACATGATAAGCTAACACCAGTTCAAAAAGAGTAAAAACAAGTAATCTTTGTGACTAGCAGCCCTATTTCTACCATGCAAAACAAACCCCCCAAACAAACCAAAAGGCAGTGGAGAGCCATAAAGAGAAACAAGACAAACTAAAAATGAAAAAAACCCCAAAAACTAATTTCCTGGACAATAAAATATAGGCCAAAATCAAGTTACTGTGCATCTCTGTATCATGTCCCAATGAAAAGTGTACAGCTTTGGAAAACCACTCATGAACTGGATTAAATAATTTATTTCTGAACTCTTTCCTTCATACATGATGACTTTCAAAAAGTCATATAAGTAGCACAATCAGAACTAAATGAATACAAATATTTGTGTGTGTGCACTCCCCAAATTTAAAAGAAATATTTTCTACTAACATGTCATATAAAATAAATGATAATTTTATTTTTTAAAAGTGTACAGAAGCAGATCATTAGCACATGTCAGTATTGGTTAGGATGGATAAGCATTTGCAAAAAAAACCCCAACGTATTCAACACATTACTAATAACTAACAATGAAATAGAACGAGTATTGTCCATGCATAAACTAACTTAGGTTTTGGCCAAAAAATACATATTATTTAAGTACACATTGTAAATCACATATATTTAACTGAATGTACTACTTTTCAAAAAACGTATCACAGCATGTATCTACAAAACTAATTAGAATTTAGAACTGAAACTAAATTCAGAATTGTTTTTTGTATTACTCCTGTATCAGCTGAGAATTTACATGTGTTTCACCTGAGGCATAAGTCAATCTTACTGAACAGCAGCTCTTGAACTCAAATACTTAAATATCTTACTGGAGCTGTGTCACCAGAATATAACAGCACATTCAGAGTTTAAACTATACCTGTATCTAAAATATTTTCGTACTTATTTATAAAATATTACTATAGTATATTCCTGAGCATAATGAGATGTGGAGGAAAATGGCTGGATGGGACAGCCTCGAGGTGTTGACTCTCCCATATAGTGCAGCAGTGTGTGCTATAGTGGTGCTAAACTGCAGGGAAAAAAGTGAAGAAGCCTAATGATCTAAATTTTTGCCTGTCTTAATAGGTTGGATGTCATTGAATTGAAAGATAATCTGTGATCACCTGCATTTACCATGGACTAAAAGGACTCATGTAAGATTGTACAGTCCAAGACATTCACAGACCAATTTTGTGTGCACACCCCACACGTACACACCCGGCACTGCTGTCATGCACTCGGCTTTGCACTGCTGTGCCATGGATAACATAATTGTTTATAGCAGTAATATCAGCCCAATTTCCCACATGTGATCAGCCAGTAGAATATAGAGTAATGACTGACCTGCTTTCTCCTGCCCACAGCAGATGTTTTCCTAGGGAAGAATTAACATTATAGAACTCAGAACATCAAAAACTGCAAAATAGTGTAAGGCCTCAACAGCTTCGCCTCCAACAAGACTGGGAGGCCAATCTTGATAAGTTTCTTCACTGTAAAATAGATTAAAGAGTTCAGCCAAACATTGTTACATATGTAGCTTTCAAAAACTGCACGTAATTCTGGATGCTCTGGTTCTTGTTCTCTGACTTCTGTAGGCTATTCTCCAGCTCTTTCAACTGTACTTCATGGTGCTTTTCACTCTAACAAAAAAAGAGAAATGCAAAGAAACTTAGAAATAAAATATAAATCAATCATAATAATAATCTAAGACAACTAGTACCTTATTTTTATAGCCTTACTTACCTGTAAAAGTTTTCAGAGGCTCCACAAATGCAAAGCTGCTAAAAAAGGCCTCAAAAGATTGAAGCTTTTATTTATGTTCAGTCAGAACCAAACTGAACATGTTTGGATAGACTTAAAAACAAAAAAAAAGGCCTATAATAATTAATAATAATTGTAAATTCAGATTATTGTCACTAACTCAGGAAAAAAAATCACTACAACGTTATGGAATTGTTATGCATCTAATCAAATCTAGATATGCTTACTGAACACAATTGATCTGAGAGGGAAATGACAACTTCATACATATTTTTTATTTTTGTCTTGCTGGAAAAACTGGACTGAGTAAAAGTTGTAAACTCAATATTATGCAAGTGATTTAGCTAGACTGGACATCTGTTGAGTTGATGGGAAATGTCAATGTACAAAGTATATTGCCAAGTTGAATTAATTTACTGTTCTGAAAAGTGTGTGTCAAATGTATTAGTAGTGTCTTTTCAGTAAAAGGAATTTATATTTGTAAATGGTGATGTGGTAAGTGATTCATTAAATCACGAACAGCGTTATTTACTCACATGGTGAAGCAGGCAGAGGAGTTGGTTTTTTTCTTCTTGCCTCTTTCTCACTTCAGCTTCAAGAAGTACCAGTTTTCTCTGAAAGGCTTGTTCTTTGTATGTCATTTTTCCCCATTCTTCAGCAACCTATAATAGTAATAAGAGAGAAATTATAAATATATGTATGATATATATTTTTTAATTATATGTATATTACATATGTATTTACTCTTAAAGCCCAAACCAAACTATTTTCTTATTTCTTAACATCAATAGCTCTATTTCCTATTCTTTCATCTAATACTTTAGTTATTTCCCATGCACAGGAATTAAACAAACCTGAGAAATATTCTGGCCAAATTTGAAAGCTGTTTCAATTTGGAAAAAAAAATGTAATACTAGTGGGAGTGGAAGACTTTTCAGCTCATTTTCAAGTTAAGCCAAAATATTATTTTTTTCAAAACCAAAGAAATATCCTCAGACAGTATTGAAAAAATCAGATGGTTATTCCTACATTATTAATCTGAAATTACAATTTCATACATTTTTTTCTGATTAAACTAATGTAATTCACTACAATCTAAATTCCTACATTTCCTCTTGAATTTGATTTACTGGTTGCATAATTTCTACAAGTGGCAAAATTTGGCTTAATATAGAAAGAATGCAAACTCTTCCTCTAAAAATAGAAGGATTTCAACACCAAATTTCTTGTGGGCTTCTATAATGACGAAAATAAAAGGTAAGATTAAACTTTTGTCCGGAAACTTTTTGCCGTATGTGTGGGATTTAATATTAGGTGATTAAAGCATTTTGATTTGTCAAAAAAAAAAAAAAGGTTGGTTGATTGAAACTTGTTATTAATTTCCATAATATCTAAACTTGACAAAGAAATTGAATTGTTCAACCCATATTTAAAACATGCAGAAATTCACAGTAACTTTTTAGTACTGCTCCCTCCATGCAAAATAGTCTTGTCACATCATTTTTTCTCAAGCACATTTTTAATGCTATTTTTAAATAGAAAGTAGCAAACAAGATTGAGAGATGTATTAAATCACCAATACCATTTTTCTTCCTTCTTCCAAAGCAGATTCAAGTTGTCTGGTTAATGCATTATATTCTGCAATTTTCTCTTCAAGCTGCAATTTTCTGCACAGGAGACTCTCATCTTCTTTTCTGAGCTGACAAGCAAGTCCTTCATTCTGAAATTCCATCTCTCTTAATTGCCTTTACACAAAATGGATTAATACATTATAATTCACTGTAGCAGAAAAGTGTAGGAATTAATTTCAATCAGATTTTTCAAGTTACCTTTGAAGATCTTCATATTTCTTCTGAATGTTACAGATCTCTTCTTCTAAGAAAAGATTGCCCATAGAAGTTACACTGTGGTTATCCTGTGAAAATGACAATTTGTTTCTAGTTGAAGAAATGAGTATACAGGCTCTTACTAGAGTAAAGTAAGCCTGCCTATTGAAATCCATCAAAGAATTTATCTGTAATTTCAGATAAATGCTATGCTATACACAGAAAAATGCTTTATTATATTCAAGTAAACATTATCTTGTATTATTGTACCTTGTATAATTATCTTAAATTAATGAAATATGGCCGAAGTAGGAGACTAAAGTTTTCTGTGATCTCTTTAAGACTGAAAACCTGCTATGTAACAAAGTCCTAAAAAAGCTGCTCATGCAGCCTTGTGTATTTGGAGTTGGTCAGGTCTACCTACCTCCCAGCAAAAAAAGGCTTCCTCACATTAGAGTCACAGGAGGCATAAAAATAACACGGCATACATATATGGTTATCACAGGAGAACAGCACACCACTGGCAAAGAGTTTCAGAAGGAAGTGAATATCAAAAAGGACAATCAAGTGCATGAAAAGAGATGTATCAGCAGCAGAAGCTGAAGGAAGCAAGAAGACAGTCTTCTCCTGTCCAGCATCCAAAGTGCTAAACTTTTACATGTTTTGTGTTAAATCTCAGTAGCTAGGAGATAATTGCTCCTTCTACCACTCATCAACAGCACGTCCAAACAGCCACATCAACGGCCTGCTGGCACCACCATATAAAAGGCTGACCACCACCATTCATTGGACTACCTCAAGCAGTCACATTCAGCAATTTGAGCTAATCTGCCTAATTTTGTTTGTAAGAATCACAGGCTGTTCAGGTAGCAGACTGGTAGTAGCAGAAATTAGTCCAGCTGAACCCAGGAAAGGTTTTCTGCAGAGGCAGAAATTGCTCCAAAATGATTTTTCCTGAATTCTGGTCACAGAGTCAAGGGTAAAGGACATCATCAAGACTTAATGCTGAAATTTAACTACTATTCCACCAGACTAGTGATTATATTCCCAGTTATTTCACTATACTTACGAGGTTCTTTTGCACTTTTTCAATAAAACGTGTAGTTAGATTAAAATTACACACATCATTTTATATGAGGTATAAATTTTGTGCCCCAAAATTAAATATTGCTGAAGTACTTTGCCAAACAATGATGGACATAAGAGTTCATGAACATCCCTGGAAGAATCACAAATCAAGAGCTATGATTTTTTATAAACATAAAAAGTCAATAGGAGCACAGAGACTCACCGTGCTTCAGCTGTAGTTTTCCCACTGACATAGGAGGATGATTAAGCCCCTTTCCCACCCTACTAACTTAAAAACCTTTATCATTTATGCTCTTCTAACTCAAAAGCACATTAAAAATGAGACAAAAGACGAGAACAAAAGACCCCCAAACGTACCCAGCTAGTGAAATTGATGTCACAGGAAAAAAAACCCACGGAAAATGCATATTCAGGCTTTAGAGAAAATACAAGCATTAGCGTTCAATACAGCTAAAAATAGAAATTATCCTATTAACACATATTTTTAAAATATTTAATCAGCTAAAACATTGCAATAATTAAAATTTTATGCATCATCAAGAATATAATTTATCTGATAAAATATTGTATGGTTTATAAATTAGCCATTAAAACCAAAACTAATGTAGAATTAAATTATCCTACTAGATACAGAAAATATGTAGACTTGCATTTATTTCCAGGGAGGGATTCTGCAATACATCTCAGGACGTAAGTATTCAAAAAGATCAAGAATATACTCACTCTAAAAGCAACAAGTCTTGTCGCATAACGAATTCACATAAATACAGTTGGCAACAGTTTTATTTGCATTGTGCTATTTCCACAGAAGAAGTTTTTGATTTATGAATAACAAAGGAAACCTCACCACTGTCGCACACGCCAATAGGAAAAAACGTTCCAGAGACTTTTTTGCACATAATTTTCTCATTTATCTTTAGAAATCAGCATGTTCTAACCACCTGAACCTCCAGTTCCCTAAGGGTTTTGCATTTCTGTGCAAGGATCCTTTCCCAGGATATAGGCTTTTGCTGGTTTTCCTCAGCTGTTTTCAGCAAGTCACAAACACGTTGTAACTCCTTTAGCTCAGCCTCCGTTTTGTCCCTCACCTGCATAGTAACATCACAGGAGAAAAATGTAAGTGTAAAACCATAAATTAATTGTTGTAATACTTACTGGATTTTCATGTAGGTAATAAAGCTAAAATTCTACACAAGTTGCATATCACCTATTTTATAAAATACTGACAAAGATACAAGTTCTTTTCTGATTCTTAAGAATGTGCTGTGTTCAGTTCCATCTGCTGAAAAACTTACAACTCCTCTCTACATGGATTCTCAATTTTAACTGTTAGTTTAAAAAAAAAGCACTTACAGTAGGTTTGCTTACATATACAACTTTCACAGCTGTTCTGTCAAAAAGCTAGTTTCAAAATCATCAACAATAAAATCACATTTTTCAAAGTGATAAAAGACTTCTGGAATTCTAAAATAGCGGCCCAACTACTTAGTCACTGCACTAGAAATCATTCCTCACTTGTTTGCAATCTTGTAGTATTCAAAACCCACCAGTTTTAGACAGCAGTTAGTGAAACTCTCAAAAATTTAGGACCAAGAGACAGTACCTTGTAACTTCTTATAACATCACAAAAAAGTAGAAAAGATCACTATCCTAGGGAATTGTTTGGAAACATTCTTTATACTGCAAAACTTACCTTATCTTCTTCTAAGCATTTGTTTTCTCTTATTTCTTTGTTTTCATTTAAGACTGTTTCATATCTGGATTTCAATTCTTCTACTACAATTTGTCTTTTTTGTACCTAGGACAACATATTCTTTTAACATACATTTGAAAGGTCCTTCATTTAAATATAGAAAAGATAGAATCATTAGTATGAAGAGTAAAGGAAAACCTTTGATTTCTTAATAGTAGCTCAAAGTTGTGTCATTATTTGAAGTTACTTATTTTCATTATCCTACTTGTCACAGCAAGTATAAAAGGGTTACCAGGTAAAGAGCACTGTCATATCAGCAATGTGTTACCAACAATGGAGAAAGAGCTACAGTTTTGCCACAGGAGCAGCAAGCTGGACTCACACCTCTCTCCCCACATAACGACTATCACTGACACTTCCCATCTGGAGACACTACAGCTCCAAGCTAGGGAATTTCACTCCACTCACTGCTTAAGTCTGGCTTGTTACCTGGAACTACATCTACCATCTTAAAGCTGACAACAACTCTAATTGTGATGATGCATGCCACAGACAGGGCTCACCGGCTCTACTTAGATTTTGTATCATGTCTTTCTTTTCTCTTGACAATGGTTTAAAAAAGAAATAAGTGAAGAATGTCAGTGAAATTGTGTCTATACTATAGCAGAAATATATACGTATTTGAATCAATGTTCTAAAATCTCTGTGTGAATAGAGCCAATTACAAAAAATTAATTTATAAAAAGCCCATTTTAAGTTTGGTTTATTTGTTTCACTGGTATTCTCACTGTGGATTTACCGGCTGAAATAAAAAACTCATATAACCCTATGCTCATAAACCTAACCCTAACCCTAATGTATACTTCTTGAATGAACTTGAATTTCTTGAATTTACTTGACTACTGATATGCTCTTAGGAACACAAAAAAAGAAATATGGCCAAGTAGAGGTAAAATATCGTGGGTATATCCACTGAAGACATCAGACTCAAACTTAATTTTTTAAATGTATAGTTTATTGGGTCACTAGCCTGCTTTTTAGGAAGAAAATCTTGTTGAAGCAAGGTTGCAATTGTTGGCTTCAATGAGCTTCAAGTGGGCTTCGCACAATTCAGTACAGACTATGTGTACTTGTAACAATACGGAGACTATTCCTTGATATGGTTTGTAAGAGCACTTTCTTCTTTCATACTCAATATTACAAAAATATTACAATCCCTATGACAACAAAACAGGTTTATTACAAACAAAACCTTTATCATTTCCTCAAAACTGCTTACAAATTTAAGAAAACATACTTGGAGATTTCAAACAGGGTAAGTCACCTCATTTTTATGCTGTTCTACAAGGTTTTCCTGCAGCTTTGCTTTTTCTTGCAGATGTAGCAACTCATATTCAACAGAAAATGTACTGTTCTCCAATGTAGCAAGGGAAGCCTTGATCAAAAAGGGAAAATACAAAAATTTTAAGAGTGTTACTGAAATAAGACATTGTAGAATATGATAATACCAGCAAGTGACCTGCAGGCACTAGGAAGAGTGACGTAAGTATTTTTCCTGTCAAACAAAAATGATAGTCCATAGTTCATTTGTCAGCTCATGAGAACATTTTTATCAGATGAAAAATGCAATAAAAAACCTGTAAACTCTTTCAAAATTGAAATTAATAATTGAGGTAAACTCAGTTCTTTAACTTGAAAGAAAGTTTAACAAACAAAAAACCCAATTTCTACTTAAGCAATTGTGCAGTTACTGACAGTAAAATAAACAGCATCCTGATTAAGCAGACATGTTGTCAGACAACCCTGTTCCTAGTTTTGCCATAAATTTCCACATCAAAATTTTCAGTGTCTCATTTACCCTTACTACTATAAATGCATGCCAAACTTCATTCTACAGGCTTGGGGTCTCTAGGCAGAAGGTCCAAAGAGAATTAATGTGGTTACTTCATTAATGTATGAGAAATGTAGAGCCATTCAACAATGATTTATAAACTCACCTTTAATTTTTTGTTTTCAAGGTAAATCTTTTCATTTTCAGAGTTAACAGAATTTAGCTTTCCAAGAATTTCCTCCTCCGAGTTTCTTCTCCATTTCTCCTTTCTTTTCATGTCTTCCATCAGGCCTGTGATCTGACTTGTTAGACAGGCAAAAAGCTCTCTATAATACACAATACTTCC
Source organism: Oreocharis arfaki (assembly GCA_013398015.1). Lineage (NCBI taxonomy): Eukaryota > Metazoa > Chordata > Aves > Passeriformes > Paramythiidae > Oreocharis > Oreocharis arfaki. The sequence continues at coordinate 311,557 of VZRR01002333.1, forward strand.
AAAACTCTCACTAATAAAACTAAATTGAACCTTAACACGTTCTCCTATTCTCCGTCATTGTTTATGTGTATATACATATATATATAAATAAAGAGGGGAATGCATTAAGGCATCCAAAGAAACAATTATCTACTGAAATAAACTCTCTGAAAGAGGAGTGTTTCTACTCCAAGGAAGGGGTCTTAGCTCAATTATAGAACACCAAATCATACTTCCAAGAGAACTATGCATATGCACATGGTACATAATGTAATTATATTGAATTTATAGGGTGTATCATATAATATCCAACTAAGAACATTCCCTAGCTACTTTAGGAATGTCACTTTCCATTATTAAAAGCAAAAAAAATAAGCTATGCCTCACTTTCTGCTTTTTTTTTTAGTTAATAAAGTTAACAAAATTTGTTTTGCTGTTTAGTCACACACTGCATAGTAGAACAAGTCTTGTTAGAATGGTACACTTCAAGCAAAAACTTGTATTTTCAACTGAAATAAAACCAGCAAAAACCAGCTGGAAGCAGAATGAGTATTTGTTCTTTCTTAGATGCCTTCTTATATACACTGGACCAACAGCGGGCTAGACAGATTCCTGGAGTGATGTTGTCCACCTGCACCCTGGTTAAATTTTAAAATCTGCTTCAAATATTTTCAGAAATGTCAGATTTTTTGGGAACAAAACCAAAGTATTCAAGCCAGTTTAATTTCAGTTAAAAATTTAAACATTTTATTTCAGTTAAATACTTGAGCATGAATAAAGTTATTTGTGAAATAAATATTGTCTCAGACCTAGAATAAAGGCATCTAAAGGTTTCTTTTCTGGTTTAAATTGTAGTCCATATTTCTACCAACAGAAGTAGTAAAAGGATATTTGTCACTGTCTGTCAAAAAAATGGCATATCCTTCATGCACATTAAGATTTGACTGCATAGTTTGGATAAGGTTGGATAGTTTTGTTCTGCTTTTCCTCAGAGTAACATCTGAGGAACCCTTCTGTATCCTCTAGTGAGGTGAAACATTAGTGGAAATGAAATAATTTTGCCATCACTAGTCTGAAGTAGGAATTAGAAGACAAAGAACCTTTTTCTATTCTGTAAACACAAGGGTTAAAACTCAAGCTGTTGAATCAGTCATTAAATAAGTGGTTAAGTGGAAGCTGCATAGTAGCTGCCAGCAAGTTCAGGCTAATCAGAAATATGCAGGGAAAAGAATATGTTCCTTACTGGTGAAGGGGAAGAAAGCGTTAAAGGAAGTGAAATGCAGCAGAGAGGAGGCTAACAATCCTAATTTTTTTATTTCCAACATCTAAATTCTGCTCAGAATTTTGAAATATTAATAAACTCATTTACAATGTCAACACTGAGTATTGCACTACTAAATATCAACAGAAATAAATAAAAAAGATCAACAGTCCAACTTACTTCTGAAGATCTTCGATTTGAACTTCTAACATTGTCTTTTCTTCAACTATTCTATCATGCTGCTTTTTCCAGACATCAGAGGCTGACAATATCTCACACAGTTTGACTTCCTGGAGAATGTAGAAATTATAAATTATGTAACAAAAGAATGCCACCAAAGAAAGCCATTTAATTCTACAAATTTTTCTAAATACAAGAGCTATTTAATATAAGATGGTTTTACTGGATCTCATTTGTACAAAGCAATATAAATTTTCTCTCATGTCAAAATTAAATCAACAAAATTACCCACACTTTTTAAAAATTGAAGTCTCCAGACTTTCTTTCAAGGCAGAGACATAGTTAAACACTGGTACTATATATCAACTGCAGAATATAACATTTCAAAATTAAAGATGACAATCTTTCCTTACAAAAAAAAATTTCTCTGATACATCTCATCTACATTTAAATTACATCAATTAATAAACAAATAAAACTCTGCCAAAATATTTTAAGAATGAAAAATACTAGCTACATAAGAAATGAAACATTAGGTAAAATCCCTTATGTGAATACAAGTAATTAACCAACACATGCTATCTTGAAAGTATAACAGGTTTTCAATGAGGAAGAAAACAAGTGTGACTTCAAAACATCAGAAGTTAAGGAATTAGTTACTGTCCCTCTGTACTGCTAATTTTAGTTAAAGAGCCAATACTGCCTTCTCACAAAGATCCAAGGACATAAAAACCATTATTAATCATCTCCTGGAACACTGAGTGGAAAAATATATCTTTAATACTGACATATCCTAAATTATTACAACACATCTAAGAATATGAAAACATATTCTTATCAGGAAATCCAAACAGGGCAATAAGCATGGTTCTGGTGCACCCAGTCTTTTTGAGCAATTACAAACTATTGATAGGCAGAGCAAGATTCCAAGGAACAACCTGGATTAAAGAAGAAGTTTTATACTTGGATTTTGAAAAGGTTCAGAGCAAGCAGCTTAGAAACAGAAAGCTAAGTAACCACATGTGACATCACATATTAATAAATAAAGAAAACTAAACTTCAAACCTCAGTCATGGATTCTCAGGTAGTATACTGTATTGCTGAGTTAGTCAGTGCTTATCCATAGAGGACTAACAGGAAGACCAGGAGAGGTTTAACCAAAAGCTGATGAGACTCCTCTTACTTCTTACAGTTTGAAATGTACAACCTCATGACTTAAGAAAATCACTAAATTTTAACAAAACAAAGGCAGTTAATAGTAACAGTTTTCATGACGCCTATAACAACCTTTTCCTTAAAAAATGAGCAACAAAACAAGAGACACAGAAGCACGGCCTAATCAAACAAATTTTTCTATTTTCCACAGGTGAAAGTCTTTCAGTTGTTCAGTTTCAAACAATACAACATAACATTGCTTGCAGCATAGTCACTCACATGTTCTCTTATTTTAGAGGTTACATTTTTCACAGCTTCTTCAAAGCGTTGAGCTCTTTGTTTCTGGGACCTTGTTGCTTCTTTCAGAGCAATCTTCTTTTTCTCACTTGTTTCCTTTAAGGCTACCTTCTGGCACTTGTATTCACCAATTTGACGTTTCCACTCTTCTATCTTATTTTCTAGAGTCTGCAGCATAATTAAAATCAACTCTTCAAACTCTAAACCTTACAGATGATTTTGTGCTATAAAATAATCAGGAATAGCTGTTACATTTATAATCTGTTTCCGTAGTATCTTGGTGTCTCAAATCTTGTGGTTGATACAAGGAGCTAGCTGAGATAAGTACAAGAAAAATACAGAAAGTCATTACAAAGATGAAGAGAAGAGGCCGAGAAGGTACAGCAGCAGGCAGGAGTAGGGGGAAAGACAGCAATCTAACCATATCTGTGTGCTCTTGGAAATGAATGCAGCATTTCAATTTAGAAGTCATGGTATGGATCTTAAACCCATTTATGAGGAGGAAAATAAAATGCTTTCATCAGATTATTTCTGTAAGTATCACCTCAATGATGCTACCAGTGATATTCACTGATGTATTAGAGTACGTGCTCTGAATCTAGTGACACACACACTGCTAGGTCTGGAGATAGGCTATATGACTGTATATGAAATTTTAATACAAAAGTTAATATCTTGGATCTGTGTTTTTTAAAGTCAAGGAGCTAGGAAAGACTGGGGTCTTTTCTTTAGTATATGTATTACAATATGGTCTGCAACTAGATGATAATATACTATTTTCTTGAAAGATCTCTGAATTCTTGTCATGCATAAAATGGCCCCACTTTATTAATGACACAGACTTGTTTAGGGAATAAACTAGTTTTTATAAACAATGAAGCAGAAATGCATTTTAATGCACTTAATAATCTGATGAAACACATACAAAGCAGTCAAGATGGGAACTGGGTTCTACAAGCGCCATTATATTGTCTTTTCTATTGCTGTTACTATTTCTGACTAACTAGATGTTTACATCACTCTGATGAAGACAGTATACTGATCCCATTCCAGGCAGGAAGCTGATCTCTCTAACTTCATGGCTTTTGTATTTTTCATCTATATACCACATAAATATGAATGGAAAACTACAATAGACATTAAAACACTACATGATGACGTTCATTAAAAGCAATACCACACTCTGATTCGAGGAGAGTCTTAGATCCTCTTATCAAAAATGACAAGCTACCAATAGAAAATTAGTTCCATAATGACGAGTGTAAATCCTGTTCATATCTCTTACTATTTTTCCACTAAACTCCAGCAATGTAGATAAGCCAGCAGTGTAAATAAATTTCTCAATTCAGTGATAAATATCCTAATTGTAGGAATGATTACTGCTTTTGTTTCCTTCTTTTTAGCCTAGGTCTGACACTGCATTATGTACTACGTCAGTAAAGACCTACTACTTAGCCACTGACTATGTGAGTGTGCCAGCCTTATTCAAGATACTCATTGCCAGTTGCTATAAAATACGCATATTATGCATGAGGGGATATCTCTCAGTACAGTTCCTGCTAATGGCCTCAAAACTTTTACACAATCAAAGCAAAACGTATGTGGTTTTCCAAGTGAAAGATGGTCTTGGGTACTGGGATTCATCAAAAAGCAAAAGTACTACTTCAAAAAATGAAATTATAATTTTTTTTTACCTGTATAAAAGGTCATTTTCCTATATAAAAGCTTACAGAGCATCTAATAAACAAAGATGTGACTTGAGGTGGTGGATAAACACCTTCAATAAACACAGCAAATAGAAAATCTCAGTCTATGTACGGATTTCTTTAGCTGTTGGTATAAGTAAACAGCTGCTATCCCCTATTATAACCACAGGAGGTCAGAATCAGACCAAGAATAAGTGCTTTGGGCACTAGTCAATGGCTGAGGTAAATCCAAATTCAGAACTAATTTCATAAGGGCAATGCTAAGCTTTTGCAAGCTTTTGTCTAGATATTAACAAAATCATCACCAGGATTTAAGCTAGCAAGATACTCCAGCAACTTCTGAAAGGAAACAGAACTTCTAAATAAAGATGGAATGAAAATACAGCTGTATACCAAGTTATTTTATCTAATGAAAATATTGTTGGAATTCAATAATTGTAACAGGTAGAACAAGAAAACAATTTTTATTTAGAAGAAAACATGAGGCATTGATGCAGACATAGACATGTGATTTAAAATTGCCTTGATATAGGTTAGGTAACAACCTCAAACGATACAATTAGCAGGGGGTATATGCAAGTAAAAAATGTCTGGAAATTAGAAATACATTATTTTTAGCCAATGTTTCCTCATTCATGCCTATGTTCTTGACAAGTTTCATATGCTGTATTCTGAGGCCACATACAGTTCCAGCCTCTCAGGCATTACGTCCTTCTTGCCTTTTTCTAAAGCCAGTAACTGATACAAACACCCAAATTTGACTTGTGCTTTTTAGAACAGAAAACGGAAATAATTTAACCTACCTCAAATGAAGTGAGATTAGGCATTAGTCTTAAGTATTTCACTTTCAGTCAGTAACTAGAGACTTATTGGTAACTTCACAGACAATAAGAAGAAACAGAGTGTGGCTGTCACCGTTCTCTCAGAACAGAAAGTCACCATAGGGACTTGCCTGTCTCTTTCTCTTGACCATATGGAGACTGTCTTCTAGACAGTGCAGTTAAGTGAGTGCAAACACTTCTATGCGTTTCACTTTGCTTCACTGGAACTGTCCAAGTGTGCACAAGTTGAGAAAAGAAGAAAAAAACAAAAAAGCAACCTTGCACTTAAAATAGCGTGGTCAGGCAGATCTTGCAAAATATATATACTTATGATTGTAATTGTTTTGGATTTTTCTTTTACCAATAATTTGATTTCAAAACAGGCCACAGTAAGGTTTTGCTATTTTTTTTCCCAGTAAACTGAAACGCAAGTAAAAATATTTTGACCTGTATTTTCACTTTTAATTCATCATTTTCTGCTTCTTTTCTTTCAATCTGACACTGCAGGTGAGCTTGTACTTCCTTTACTGATCTTGACAGCTGGTTTCCTTTCTGTACGTTGCTCTAAGAAAGAAAAACAAACACAAATCTGTTGGACTGTGCTGTATGATGTCTCTATATTTTTTCTACTATGCTATAGTTTCTAACTGACATTTGAAAGTCCTCAAAACCTGGAAAATAAAAAACATGCTCTGCAAGTATATTCATAACCAGTAACTTGCTACTGATTGTATTAACGGTAAACAGAAATCACCCAGTTGAAACTATATATATATAATTATTGCGTTGTATTTAATCTGAGTTTAAGAGGTAGGAATAAGGCCTGGAAGCATGAACTCAGAAATCCAGCCTGAGCAAAGGCATCCATCTAGCAGGGTGACTAACATTAAGCCACACAGATCAGCTGTGCTCTGAGTGAACTGACCTTCATTGAATTCCAGACACCACCATCTGCTAATAGAAGTGTTAATACATTAAATGCAAATTCTAATTTTGGGGGATACATAAATCATAAGGGAAGAGGAAACTTATGTCACCAGAACTCAGGTCAGATGATTCCATGAAATTTCTTTCAACTGGATTCCTTTGGCTCATTGTAAGTAAGAAGCAATAAGGTAGAAAAGTATCATATTATCGTATAGACTAAAAGAGGCTAAAAGAACCTACCAGTGGAAGTGTTCATTATAGATACCAGTAAGGAAGGCAGATTCAGTCAAGTATTGATGAAAGTGCCATTTCTCAAAATTAATATAAGAAGGAACAAGGGGATAGCATAGAAAATCATTTATCCTTTCAGATGCTGAACACCCTAAGTTGTTCAACATAAGGCAGGTCTCTAGTCAGGGCATGGTATGCCACATAGAACCCATGAACATTGAGGTCTGCTGGCATTGGGGTCTTCAGAATCTTTATAGGCTTTCCTGTTCAGCATTTCTATTCTCAAGCAAAAAGATGTTTCCACGAAAATGTGCTCCTTCACTTGAAGATAAAGACAAGGACATGACAATAGCCCCCACAGGCTCCTCTATTACAACAAGCTGGTGAAGTTTATCCTGCAGCCAAGTGATATGTTCACTTGGTTAAGCAAAAAAGAAAATTCTTAAAGAAGAACCACAGCTCTTTAAACCCCTCAAGGAGTTACAGATATCAAAGTACACCGCTGCCCCCTTAAAGGTTTAACGGAGCCTATTCGGGCCCTCACTGAACCACGCTGCATTGCACACAGACAATGTGCACTGGAGGTATTCAGTCTATAACACAGACTGCCAAACTACCAGTAAAATAACTTCCAGGCTTTTACAGTACCCTCTTATACAGGACAATTCTTCCCTTCCAGCATTGGTTTTTTCACTGAGCCCCTTCTTTTGGGGCAAAGAATGAATGATCTCTTGCCAGCCTTGCCAGCCTTTGATGTTATTAGCTCTGCTGTCTGTACTACTTTTCTTCAAAGAGCCATGGAAACTAATTGGGAACAGTATCTGTTTAGCTTACTCCATATTATTCCATATCAGTACTTTTTTCCCAGAACTATAGAAAATAAGTAAATGAGAAGTCAAAAGCCATTAGTCTGGATGTGTGCCCCTCCCTGTACCTTAGGATATTAGTGTTAAGGATAACTGTATCCTTAGTTGGTTTGAATACAATTTTGATGCTTTTAAGATAATTCTGTATGAAACATCTTTCATGATTTTACTTTTTTCATAGGTCTTTGAAATAATTGTTTTACTCAAAATTTAAATTTTTTAATTAAAAATCTAGTACATTGGAAGAAAACACTCATTCTAATGGAACTGGTCACTCACTTTTTCACACTGAAGCATGGATGAAAGTTCTTCAATCTGTTTCTCCCTTTCAAGTATTTTTTTCCTGAGATTCTTCATGGGAAAAAAAAAAACAACAACAACAAAGAAATTATTTTAATGCATGTGTACAAAAAAGCCTCAGTAATGCACATTGATGAACATTTCAGATGTAAAACTAAGATTCAATTTTGTGATGGTAAATCACAAATACTCCTACTTTTCCACTCTTACTGAAAATTGTATGACCCTATAAGGTAGCCAATTTCAGATGAACAGCATAGAACAAAGAGAATCAAATTTTAATTTACTTACAGCATTCTCAATTTCATTTTCACTTAGCTTCTGCATCCAAGTGTTAATGTTTGTACTGTTTAACTGCAACACAAGAAACAATAAAAATTTCTTCTGATTATAACTGATTTAATATTTTTCAATGGTTTTAAATTGGTTACATATAATTTACTACATTTTCAAACCTGGTACATATGAATATAAAAGCTCACATACCCACAAGTTACTTAGTTGGTGGTTTAAACCCTAAAGACTCAATTTATTTTGTGCATAGAAATTTGTAGCTGAAGAAACAAACCAGGGTTATTCCATACACCTATTTATTTATTTATTTTATCTAGAAGGGCTCTAAATAGTATAGATAAGTGTTATTTAAGCATGTAGTTAAATGGTAAAAGCATTTGTAGAATTCACAATATTTCAAAGACTAGTATTAGGTGCTACAGCCTTTTGGACCCTCAGTTTGTTAGGAGAATTCCAAAACTGAACCTGAAAGCATAAGCTGGAAGATCACAAAAACCAATTTGCATTAATTCCTGGTAGAATTTATGTGCCCATGATACTGTCAACTAAACTTATAATTTTAAAATGTCCAGTTGTGCGTGTTCACACATAACTTTCTATTTTCAAAAAGTAGACTTGTGTGGCTTTTAGACTGTAAATCTCAAACATTTTAATTTCACTGATAAGAAAATAAACCCACGAACTCAAGTTGGAAACTCTGGCATCAAAATTTTACTACAACTCCTTCATCTTATCCTGGCCTGCATGTAATCCCTCATAATGTTCTGTAATCTCAGTCCCATGCCTATCTGTGAAGTCAGTCCATGGACTTCAGTTCAGCATCCAGGTTTCCACCTTTGCATGCACATCAAACTTGTAAATATTGTATTCAGTAGAAGTCCTAAACCTTCTCGAGTACACTGAATCAGATTCGCTTTCAGCAAAAAGATAATATACAAACAGGAATGGTGTTTTGTGACCTAACAAAAAACCAGCAAACATTGATTGATTTACCAGCAAAAATACTCAGAGGACTTCCCAGAATTGAGAAGTGACTGGAAACCTAAACTACTCATAACACCTTTCCATTCTCAGGAACAGTCTTCCCCACAGTTTATTCTTTACGAACTTTTTGTCTTTTTGCTGAATGATCAACAGAAAGCCTCATGCTTGTAAGGCAACTAGCATTGTCTATGAAAACCTGAAAATGAAGATTATCTTCCAAATAAAAAAATAAAGTTCAGAATAAACTGAATAAACACCTATCTTTGTTAGCTTCAAAAAAAAAATTAAGGCAGTCAGCAATGACAAATCCCATTTGATTTTAAGAGAAGTCTACGTTCTTCACTCCATCAGGTTTCTGTGTGAGTTCCACATATGAGCTCCACATGTCTACTGTTACACAGGAATTAACTCAGATGCACCCCCTGTTTTAATAAACAGAGTTCAATAAACTCCTTCCAAATTTTTAGGAACTTTCTTAGTGCACAGGACGTAACAAAAAATCTCCCCCCAATGTGTCTATTAAGGAATATGATACAAAAAAATCTTTCTTTCAGACTTGTGTAAGAAACATACATTTCCATTGATTCTATGTTTATGCCTTACATATTTTCTTACTTGGTGTTCTAGACTGTCAGATTCTTTGCTCAGATCAGTAAAATATTTTTCATCTTGGATAGCTTCTGTAGGTCTATGATAATCCTTTTTATGTGGCTGAAGCACTGAACAGACTTTTCCTGTTTCTCCAGGTGACACATATGTTTTTCCCTGAAATAGCATTCATAATTATGTAATATTTAGTTTCACTCACGATTAGGTCACTGATATTGCTAATTCAAGGATATCAACATAAAACAAGTCAGGTTCTCAGGAGAATCCTTTAAGCGAAAATTTAAAGATCAAAGAATCATTTTGGACTTTCAACAAGGATAAAAGCCTGTGATATCACAGGATGTACCCTCAGTTTGCTCATGGAACACACCTAATCTATGAGGCAAAGGCAAACAAACTACCTCCAGGGAAGGTGAAGGACAAGACCTGCTCAGATTCCAATGTTGCTGTTTTTCACAGCAGACTTCTTCCAATTTGGAGGCAGCAATGGCTTTCCTCTTTTCCCAGTTTGGAAAAGCTTCTCACCAGGCCTGGCTGCTCAGGAAAATGATGCTGCCTGTGCCATGGCAAGTCCAGAGCTGTATCAGACCTACTACCTAAATGCACCCCATTCCCCCATTTCCTTATAAGGAACCAGCAACCTGTCATCACCCTCACTCCTTCTCCAAACACCTTTCCTGCCTCTACCCTAGCACTCCAGCATGATTGATGCCTACCAACCTCAAACTTATCTGTTTATTCCACTCAATGCTCCACTGACTACTCATTATTTTTTCAGAAGTGGATTCTGTTGCTTTCTCCACCCACCAGGACCCATTTCTCCTGCGCTCAACCTGTGCCAGGTGCATCTCCATCAAAAGGATTTGTCAGACTAATAGTTTATGGTCTTATATCCATATTCTCCTTCACATAGTTGAGAAAATGAGTAACAAATTTTGGAAGTTCCCATCTTAAATAATCACTTCTTCACAGAATCAGAATGCAGACTGCTCTGTTTCCAATTGCTGTTTTAAGGCAAATGAGTATACTCAAACATCTAAGGTTTTTAATTTTATACATGTATATGTGCGTGTATGTTTTGTTTTATTACAGGATTAGAGTCCTGGCAGACCTCAACTTGTGTAACAGAGTGCAACTCTTTGTAGCTTTTTCCTGGATATACTACCAAAACCGAGTTCTCAAATTTAATTACTTCCAGGGAAAAGAGCACCATAGAAGATTAAACATCATGCTTCATTTATCATAGCCAATCTGTGTAAGCAGAAAAGAACAAATAAGAATTTTGCCATACCTTCAGTATGCTGTTGCTATGTCCAGCACTGTCACTTAGCCATTTTTTGAAATTTCACCTATGTCACATCTATAACTAGAAAGTGTATTTTTAACCTTGTTAACAAAGTAAATACAATTTAAAAAAATCAAGCCTAACAGGAACAGAATCAACTTGCCTCAATAGTGTGAAGAAGAATAAATTTTTCCTGAAGATCACAGTCCAATGAAGGAGCAATAGAGTCATGTACAGGTAAAGATGATTGTGATGATGATGACATTTTGATTTAATGCTGTATAACAAGACAGTATATGTTAACATATATTGGTGTTCTGTGAATCAGTAACTGAAGCATTACTGGCATCCCAGGTTGTTCCCATCACAGCAGGATTACTGGGCTGGACCAAGTAAACCCCAGTCACAGCAGAGATGTAACACAGCTAAGGCAACTGAAATCTTCCACAAGAATTCACAACTTGCAATTGCTTAGGCAGCACTGAATTCACAAATTTGGTGCACCGAAAGCAAATCCTTCCACAGCAGAAAACTGAATACACACGGAGGACAGAGTAAAGCTCGCAGCTGCAATTTCTCACTTCCTCGCTCCCCAGCACAGACGGGGAGGCTCAGGGGCACAGGTCACTCAATGCCAGCCCTCACTCCGGACCCACACTCGGGCTCTCACCTCACCAAACGCCCCTGCGCTCGCTGCCTGCGGCTCTCGCCTCTGGGGTGTCCCACGGGTCACCCCCCTCAGCACCTTTCCCGTGGAGCGGTGTCCGCTCAGCACCACTCCTGCGAGGCAGTGCCCCTCAGCACCTTTCCTGTGGAGCAGCGTCCCCTCAGCACGGCTCCTGTGGGGCAGTGCCCCTCAGCACCTTTCCTGTGGAGCAGCGTCCCCTCAGCACGGCTCCTGTGGGGCAGTGCCCCTCAGCACCTTTCCTGTGGAGCAGCGTCCCCTCAGCACGGCTCCTGTGGGGCAGTGCCCCTCAGCACCTTTCCTGTGGGGCAGCGTCCCCTCAGCTTCGCTCCAGTGGGGCAGCGTCCCCTCAGCACCACTCCTGTGAGGCAGTGCCCCTCAGCACCTTTCCTGTGGAGCAGCATCCCCCCAGCACGGCTCCTGTGGGACAGCGACCCTCAGCGCCCCTCCCGCTGGTCCCCACCTGCGCCCACCGCCCCTCGCCGCCGGGACCCGTTGCCGGAGGAACGCTCCGTTGCCGTTGCCGTTGCCGTTGCCGTGGCCGTGGCCGTGGCCGCGGCCGTGCCGGCCCCTGTCGCGGCGTGGGGAGGCGGCGGTGCCCTCCCCGGGCCGGCCTTGCCCGACGCTCCCCGCGAGCGCTCACTGCCCCCGCAGAGAGAACGAGGGGCGTGCGGTTGGGATGCAAAGGTGCCTCAAGAAGCGGCTGTGCCCCTTACTCGCCCGTGACCTGTCTGTGCGCACCCAGGAGGTTACTGTCAGATCCAGATGGAGAAAAAACCTGGAGACCTCGGGGGAGCTTTAGATCCTCCAGCTGATTTCTTTCTGGGTGTTTCCATTAATTTAAATTTTTTTTTCTGAGGTTAAACACTAAGTCTTCATGTAACCTGCCCGTATGTGAAGCCGTTTTGGCAATACATTGTCAACACTGTAGAAAAGCTGCATATTTTAAAATATCCATGTTCAGATGAGGTAGCAATTCATAGAATATCTGAAACACTGCCACAGACGTATAGAAAGAGCACTTAGATGTATGGAAAGATCACTTTCAGATAATGAATTGTGCAAAACTGAGTGATCATGTGATACAAACATGATCATTTGTACAGGTGCATATGTAGATACGTACATAGACATATATGCTCATATATAACTATAATCTGTACATTTTGTTTAAAAAATCATACTGATAGAAATGTTACTTTTTAACATGCTGAGTAAATAGCATCAGCAACTTACATTAAAAAAAAAAAAGCTTGACAGAAATAATCAAAATAAAAATCAAACATATCCTCTGGCATCCTTTGTAAACATGCCAGTATGTATTTTCTTCTATTGCTGGCAATGAAATTTCAGAGAGCAGTTACTCATTTTTTACACTCTTCGGAGAATATTACCTAGACATGTGTGCCTGGTAATAAAAATCAAAGGCTAAATTTCAACATTTCAAATTCAAGTAGACATGAAATCACTTCATTATCCATTCTGGAGTGAGTGCCTGATTGTACCAGAATTCCAAAGGAGATTTTGTCTTTGCGTGTACAAGAGGCCTAAGGCTCTGTTCTCTATAGCACCCACAGCCTCAAGCTGAGAATTCACCATCTCTGACAGACCTTTGCTTCAGCACCACAGTTAAGAGCTTTGGCTTTGGTGCCCCATAGTCACCTCAGAAAAAATTCTTGATTTTAGCTTCCCAGAACTTGCTAAAAGATTGGCTTATTTTAAAAAGAAAGCAATAAACTTTTTCAATTTTCTAAAAATCTGGTCAGTTTATAAAATAAAGCAAGCAGTATCCAGCAGTGAGGTCTAATTAGCATGATAATTAGCATTGCACTCTGTACCTCCTAAACAAAGAATGAATTACAAGTTTCAGTCCTCAAAACCACATTTTAATGACAGTGGCACAATCCACAGAGTGGAAAATAATGAAAGGAAATAGGACACACAGCTCCACAATGACATAATTACAGGCCTTATTAAAAGAGATGTGCTTGAGAGAAGCTTCTTTAAATACCACAGGAACACTGCTGAGTATTTGTCACGTTCATGACTTCATCTGCTCTAAAGGTATAATTGAACCTTTCACTTCCATGTCAGAAATTCATGACTCCAGTGTGTTTCTTTGTTCATTGTTTAATTTTGGCAATAGCCTGCTATTGCAAAAGCTGCAGATTTGCTGTGACCTTGTTAATACACTGCTCCTTCTCCATCCTTGTATGCACTGCTTGGTGCAATACTGACCAAATTTAACTTCTCCAGCAATCCTTAGACATTCGCTGCCTTATACAGAAGTGGATATCCAGCAGAGACAAAATACTGTGTTTTCAGATCTAAAATTTCATTTTCACAAGCAATAATCAATGTTGTAATTTCACTTCATATCGAGGCCAGAATAGCTGTCGCATTTTAGAGGAGAAAGGCTCCTTTGGGCAAAAGAGTGAGAGATGAAGCATTATTTGCTAGTTCTCTCTAATTGCTTTTAGGTCAGTGGATGTCCTTTCATTCAGAAATATCTCCTTTTGCTTCTGAAAAGTCTTCTTATTCCATAATGGAGTTCTGCTACATACAAATTCTTTGATAGGAACTACATCATACAATCAGAATAAATAGGTTGCATCATTGTTCCTGTAACGATTTCCTAGAGTTACGTAAAAATATGACAGACCTTACATAGACAATCCCCATGATCGGGGACAACTCACCCGTTACTCTGGGACACGCAGTCCTACCCGTAGCCTAGCAAGCAGAGCTGCAGTAGTTTATTGTGTGGCAGCACTGACATCTAGTGGGCTCCAACTACACTTCCAGTTTTCCCAAATGTTCCAAAAATCGGACACAGCACCTCTTTTCGAGATGCTCTGACCTTGATATAAATGCATATTTAAAAGTACAATCAAATATGAAAATTTGGAGGTTGAATTTAGTAATTAAGGCTGACTCTTAATATAGTAGAACGAGGAAGATTTGTTTTAATTAGGAGCTCATGTTCACTGAGCTCTGTCCATAGTAAAAGCTCTGAAGAAGTCAGTTCAAGCAACGCAGGATTGAGCACTTCCCCAAGCACTTCCACAAAAGACAGACAAAATTGGCTCTGTCACGCTCTCTGGCAAGCAGGTGTAAAATGACAGGGTAAGGCTGTTTGATTTCCATTATTATGTTTACATGTATACATGTGTATATATGCATGTATGTTCAAAAGCCATGTGTGCTGCAGTCCCAGCTGCCAACACGACTGCCACATGCCAGCTCAAACTAGCTAGAAAAGATGTGATAGCTGATGTCAAAACCATAAAAGCTGTGTTCCTCAATATGGTCTTCCCAATGTTCTAAAAATAATTTCAGCTTCCAGCTTCCTACACAGACTTTATGATGTTCCATGAAGAAGGTAAGTTTAGTTATTCCTATGCCACATGTAGAGAAACTGTAGCACCGTGTGATGAAACTACTTTCTCACAGTCACTACTAGGGAAGTGGTAAAGCTGCAAATATTCCTCCAGTTATTAAACTATCATTGCACAGTTAAAGGAAGAAATACAAAAAATTTATTTCTATTTCCACAGGGGCCAGTTCCACCAAGTATAAGATAGCCAAGTTCTTCTAAGATAGACAGCTGGTGTGTGAGACTAAATTATTATCCTTCCTGCTCCAGGAAGTATGATAGCGAAAGGACAAAGACCATGAAAACAACACATAATATACCTAGTCCAGTTCCCTGAAATTTCAGGACTTTTGCCTACTGAATGTTTTGCCAGTTGCTGCGTGCAGTTCTAGTACAACTCTAGTTTGAGTGTTCAGGGGAAGCACAGCAACAGCTGCCACAAGCACCACTGAAAGGGTGCACTAGTGTGAAAAGGAGCATTAATTCTCCCTCAGACCACTGTAGCTTCTGAGCGGAAGTGTGCTGTTGAGAACAGCTGCTTTCTGGTTCTGTCAAATCCAGTCCCCACATTTTTCATGAAAGCCTGATTGTACACAGGCCAGGCAGCTGGCACTACTGATTTTATAATCTTTGCCTGGTTATTATCAAGCTAAGCTTACAGTTGTTAATGTTGGCGAAGAATCTATAGACTCACACACAAACAAATGCCCTTACCTATTTTAGTAAAACAAAGTTTCGATTATTAAATAGAGATTCTACTCCTTTTTATATGTCTTTTCAAAACATCAATAAATGGTAAATCAAATTTACACATGTTTATCTGGAAAATCTGGTCCCAGGATTGCTGCTATTCTTCAAAGTATTAGCTGGAGTTCTGCAGGGTTGTGACTAGTAATACATTGCCAGAATGTATTGCCTCGTAATTTCCCATTGTTAAACTGCATTAAATGATTACATAAAAACGTTAAATATTAATTAAAATATATATAATGCAAATACATGCTGCAGTTACATAATCATGAGTGGGAAGAGAAGTGGTTTATACACACACAGTGACACAAGATGTGACCCTTAAACCTCAGTGTATTACAGAATTAAATAGGTAAGAATTCCAACATGGGCACTACATTACTGGGATTAGATGTGCTACCAGAGTGTGTCTGTTTCATTCACAGTGTTTTCACAGGATATAAATTGACTTATGAAGGCATTTCTGGGATTGTGTTTTTCAAATCTTTGACTCCAAAGCCTTTGGTTTAAACATTACTTTCCCATACTGTCAGAAAGCAGTACTGGGAGTCAACTGAGAATCGTTTCAGCTATAAGCTATTATTCTTTACATAAAAATATTTATTTTAATTATACTATAAACCTTTATATTAATATAATTTTGGTTGGTTGGTTGGTGGGTTTGGATTTTCCATATGAATTCTACTTCTACTCATAGGAAGGGATATTTCAGGGTCCATTTATATCCAACAGGACAATGCTACAAAAGGTTCTTTCTTCTTTTGGGGTATGTTACAAGAAAGGCTGAAGATCAGACAGCAGGCAAAGTATGGTACAATGGTCACTGACCCTCTTCTTAATGCTCAGAGATTGGGCACATGGCAGGCTTTAATTTCTTTTTCAGCCTGAGACGATTCTTCAGCCTGACAATCTTACGGCTCCAATACTTTTACTAGTGACTGTCCCTGCTGTCTAGCCCACTTCTGAGGACAGCTACCGTTTGATACTGTTCCTCCAGCACAGCTCCTCAGCCCTTGCAACTGATTTTATCAGAATGCGTTGGTGTATATCTCTACACACTGTGCATGCTTTGAATTTACCTTCAGCACTCACAGTGTCAGTATCTGGCTTGTAACTAAGCCTGTGTGCTAAAGTACAGCTTTCCTTACCTGAGCCAGATATATCAGTTTATCCCAAACCCAAATCCCTGACAATGCTTTTGGCTCTGAATAGTAGTTGTAGAGAGGGACCTGATTTCCTACGAGAGCCAGGTATTGAAGCTTCCAATAAAGACAGGGCAGACACCCCGCATGTACTAATTTCTTAAAATGGCAACAGCAACCTCCAAAATTCAGCTGTTAACACCTTCTAGAATGCCAAAAATATTTCCAGAGTTTGTCCCGAACAGTATGTAATAGGCCTACAGCATGAAGAGAATGTCAAGAAACAGAGAAAATCAGCAGCGTTCTAAGAGTAGTAGAATATTGGAGAATTTAGAAAGTATGGAGTTCCAGGTTGTGATCCATTAAATGAATTTATTTATACATTAAAGTACAAAATGGGAAAAACATTATCTGAACTAGAGTTTTATATGAAGTATATAATTATGCAGTAGAACAGATCTTCCTCTTGAATAAGTGTAGTAATCACTAGCTGAAGAGTTATTTTCTCTCTCTCACTCACATTCTGACCACTAAACATTCATGAAAAGAGGAAGGATGTTAAAAGTGAGAGCTGAAACACCAGATCCAGTGCCCTACAAATGCCAAGCAGCCCATCTGCTAGTGGTGGAAGTACTGGCTACTTAAGGCATTCTCCTAAGAAGTAGTACTACTCTGTTTGGGGCTCCTCAGGAAAGGAGCAACTAAAAGTAGGTTTTCAATATCCAACAAGATCACTCTAACCCGTGGGGGCTTAAAGGATGGGAGTCTTGTTCCTCTTCCATCCAGCCATCTTCTGAAGGAAAAGCAGTGCCAAGGATGTCAGACAATGTAACAGAAAGCAGCACTTTCCTCTCTGGCAGGTGAGGCTCACATGGCATGGGCAGCAGCAGGCTGCAAGCTTCAGGGAAGAACTAGCAGTATTTTGGTTTGGGAAGAGTTAAGACTGACTTGATGGCTGTCCATTCCAGCCTGGACATACTACACATCCAGGGCTTTACTGGGGAACATCACAGCTGAGGTGGTGCTTCTGCTACAAGCTCAGGCACCACCGCTTTCAGCTGTTGGGCATCTATTCTTGCAGAACTTCATCAATGGGAACTGCTGGAACTTAGTGCCAATGGAAGCTATGAAGTGAAATAATTGCTTCTGTAGATCCAAATCTAAAATTTTTGATGGTGATGTCTTTTCACACACGCTAAATTGATGTCACAATGAATTGTAATCCACACTTACATGACTGTAATCAGCTTTCATCCGGCCATACAGCACTGAGCATTGAAAGAGAGACTCGTGGGGCTTCTATATACCAGAAACACTAATTTTAGGAAACGGAAA
Organism: Oreocharis arfaki; assembly: GCA_013398015.1. Lineage (NCBI taxonomy): Eukaryota > Metazoa > Chordata > Aves > Passeriformes > Paramythiidae > Oreocharis > Oreocharis arfaki. The sequence goes on from VZRR01002333.1 coordinate 329,740, forward strand.
CAAACTTGCCATATAGCTTTTATATGTAAACACTTATACCCATGCATAAGCAAGACAATGTAAGTTGAAAAACGTAAAATGATTCAAGAAAAGGAAACACACACAATAGCTTTCAGGCCCTGTTCTTATCAGGATAAAAGGTACAATAGGAACTTAACACTGGGTTTTGTTTTGGTTTTAATTCCTGGAATCTGACCGGCATGTAAGCAAGATTGCTTTGATTGTTAGTTATTTCCCTTCTCTGGAATTCACTTCTTGTCATAATGCCATAGGATTTCCTCTGACTTTATCAAATTCAGGCACACATTACTTACTATTTGGATTATGAAATAAATTACTTAACTGAATGACCAGGATAATTTTCAAGCTGGGTATATTAAATTGTTGCCAATGATGCCACAAAAATGTTTTCTAATTCCTGGCCACGGCAAACGTTTTTTCTTCTTCAACATTCAAAGATCATGATGAGAGATGTTAAAATAATGGAAATTACTAAAAGTAGAGATTTTTTTTCCTCCTAATTTGCTTGGTTACTGCTATTGAGTTTTGCTACTGTACTCAAGGCTTTGAAAAACTCTTAGTGATGCTTTGGTGCTATCGCCTAGTTACACCTCAGTAGATGTTTATCCAAACTTCTTTTAATAAACAGTCTTTTTTTCTGAGCGACTTCTTAAAAATTCATGCCCAGCTTATATTTTGACGGCCTATCCGAAAACTGTTTTTCGTGAGGACAAGGTTTGACTTACAAAACTCAGGACACAAGAAAAGGGAGCGGGGGCGGGACTTGTCCTCGCGGAGCCGGGTCCGAGGGGGCCAGCCCCCGGGACAGGCCGGGCCGCGGTCCCTGCGAGCGGCGGGGTCTTCGCGCGTGGAACGCGGACAGACGTGCCCGGGGGGTCCCCTCCGCCCGCCCGAGAGGACTCTGCCTGTGCCGCCCACCCCGCTAGCGAGTCTTTACCGCAAAGGCCGCGGCCGGCTCCGAGAGTCTCGCTCGCCAAGGGCTGACCCAGCCCCCAAGCAGCCGCAGCCTTGGGGCCGCCAATAACGCCCGGAGCTGCCCAGGACGAAGATTCTGACGNAACTCTCCCATTCCACCCGGCTCGCCGTCGTCTCACGCCAGCGCAGGGCGGGCCGGGGCCGGGGTGGAGCGGGGCTGGGGAGGAAGGCGGCCGGGGCGGAGCGAGGCCCGGGCAGAGCGGAGCCCGGGCGGGGCGGCGGCCGGCGCCGCTCACCCGCCCGATCCGGGCCCTGGGCTGACGCCGCGGCCCCGCCAATCCGCTGCGGCAGGGCCGGGCCCGGCACCGCCCCCGGCGGCTCCCACAGGGACGGGCCGGAGCGGCCGGCGCC
>VZRR01002333.1:331097-345613 GCA_013398015.1 Oreocharis arfaki
GGTGGCTCGGCTGGGCCGCCGCTGTTGGGCCCGGCGCGGGGCGCTGGCTCGGGCACTCGGCTCCGCCCCGGGGGCCGGGAGGGGCCGGGCCCGCCGAGGGCTCCCAGCTCGGAGGGAGCGCCAGGGCCCGGCTGTGCCGGCGAGGGCGAGGCCGGAGCGCTGACTGGGCTGACTGGGCCAGGCGGATGTTGGGTGCTGCGAGCTGCCTCCTCCAGCCGGCACCTTCGGCCGCGGGCTGGGCAGACCCGGCGGTTCGCCAGGGTGGCTGTACAGCAGCAGCCTCGGGGGGCTGGCGGGAGTGACACAGCCCAAGGTCAGACGGGCAGAGTGAGGAGAAGGCGCCAGCACTGGGGGGACCAGGTGCGCGGGCATCAGCTACCGGGAGATATGCCCGGACTTTGATCATGCGAAGGACAGAGGTGTGTCTCGCCTGAAATAAGCAGCTGGGTTTTACTGGCTGGTAGAAACGTATCCTTGTCGCTGCCTGATCCGTAAAAGTCGAGCTTCGATGTGACACATGAAAGTCTGGTATGTGTCTGCTTAGGCTTTTTGGTTTGTTCTACCTTTAGTATCGTTTTTAAGCTTGTTTGATAGCCCATTGTTTCCGATTCTGTTTTCCCCTTTCTTCGCAGTAAGGGCACTGTAACTGTCTTTTGTTCCTTACCGCTTGTCTTGAGCCGTAATCCCCTTTCTTTATATAATCAAACTTGGAACAGATTTCCTGTATGGAGATGGGCATCCAAGCAGTGTATAGTAATCCACTTTGGTTTCTTACTAGTTCTCGCTGGGTCACAGTCAGGTTTGGACCGTGATTAGCGTTGTTATCTGGTCTGATCAGTCTGATGTATTGCCCTAAATCTCAATATTCAAGCAGTACCAGTGATCAGCAGCACAGCAGAGCTCTGAAAATGCAAACTCGTCAAAAAACATTGTTGTTCAAATTTAAATGAACTTAAAGCGGTCATTGTGGCTTCTTTTTGCGATGGAGGTATTTCCATGCTTCCTCTGCTAATCCTGGCTTCTTCCAGGTCTGTCTGCTTCCCAGACCGACTCTTCCTTTCCAGCCTCCGCTTTCTTTTTTCTTGTTGGACAAGGGGAAAAAAAGGAGATGCAATTTCACCCTTCGTTGTAAGATCTTGTGATGGGACCTTGTGATTTAGTATAAGTCCATATGTGAAATTATGGTCTTCACTAAGCAATTGTCACACTGCGGAGAAGATCTACGGAAATATTAATAGGAAATATTAATAATTTTGTATACAAATACCCTTGTCTGTAATTAGTAAAAAATTATTCCAGAACAATTTTTACTGTATTGTAATGAATCTGTGCAAAGTTTTTGAGAATACCTGGCACAGTTTTAAAAGCCTTTTGAACAGTAGTAGTAGTACATCCATGAATAAATTCACTTCTTCCCTATATGGCAGCTGAACTTTCTCATGGATGCAGTTTGCTTTTATGTAGAACTGCAAATGCCAGAAGGATTTGTCAAGATGTGCATGCTATCAAAGTTGGTTAATCTACATGTGATGGAAATTAAAACAAACTTGGACAATGCGATTTACTTCTATTGTATTCTGTTTACTACCGTCCATCAAAGACCTCGTTAAGAATGAAGTTGGACAGTCAGGCTGTTTCCAGTCATTTTAAGTTTCTAATTGGTAAATTTGTTAGAGTCTTAATCATAAGCCAGATTCTCCTGAAAATGCCTGCCTTTGAACAACGGGCTGTCAAGGGATGAGATCATCATTGTTGTGAGGAACTACTGCTCTGAAGAGAGGCAGGCAAAGCCCTCACTTCCGGCTTTACTTGGTTCCCTGATGTGAAATGTGTAGCTTCTCCCTGTCTGGGACTGAAGAACAAACTGCTTGTGGATTAGTAAGACTTGGCATGAATTTTGTATCAAGTGAAATGAATTGTCTGATGGATTTATTTAGCTAAACGAAGTTGTGTTGTACTTCACAGTCACTGAAATCACATCTTGGACAAGAATAGCAGAGGTCATCTTACTGTTTCTGTGAGGCATAACAGAATCAGTTATATGTAAACAGTTTATCAAACACTGGCTTGTCCAATTTTAAAAAGTAAAACACCCCCCACCTCCAAAGAAATGTATCTCACAACTTCCCAAGAAAGTTTGTTTTAGCTTTTAATCGTTGTCTTTAGAAGCTTTCTTTAATGTCTAATTATATTTTAAATCTTCTTACGGAAGTTTAAACTCTCTATTTTTGTCCTGTTTCCTCTGGACAGGGAATTTTTTTCAATATATTCAAGGTAGCTGCAGTGGGAATCTGTTTTGTCTTCAGGTTTTACACTGGGAGAATTGTCGAACAATTACTAAATATACAAGACTGAAGTAATCTTTTAATTTTCTTTCTTACCTCTGGATTTTCTTTCATTTTTGTTTGGTTTAAAACACACTGCAAAACTGGACAAAATGCTTCATCTGAGAATTGTCAATACCAAGTTGGACAGAGGATTTCTTCATAATGTTATAAATTACCTTTCTCATCTTAGTCTGCTTAACATTCTCCTGCCCCTTTTTTTACCTGATAGTATGGATGTGTTGGTGAACTTAATAAATTTCAAATTTGTCCTTAGATTGTTATTGATGACTGGGTAATGGTTATATCTTTTAAAACATCATCTTCAAACTAATATAAGTGACTGTTTTAAATTTGTCCTGGAAAATTATTTCAATGAACTGAGTATTTTTAACCTAACTTGCAGTTCACAGAAGAAAAGCTTGGTCAAGCAGAGAAGACTGAACTGGATGCTCATCTGGAGAACCTTCTCAGCAAAGCAGAATGCACTAAATTGTGGACAGAAAAAATAATGAAGCAAACAGAAGTATTATTGCAGCCAAATCCAAGTAAGGAGCCCTTCAGGTTTTTGTTTTCAGCTTTTGAATTAATAGATATGCCAGTGTAAATATTTACTGCGATAACTATTGCATAAGTTCTGATGAAATATAGCAGTTTTAAAATTTGAAGGCTGCAGTAATGGAAAGCACATTTGGAAGACCTGGTAAGATTTGGAGACACTAGCAATTGCTGGTACTTCCTTAACCTTTCAAACGGGGAAAACCTTATACAGAGCTTTTTAAACTGTCGTGTTGGTTCCATACTCTGCTCAGTCTCAGATTGATGGATTTTTTGAGTTGTTTACTGTTTAATTGAATTTCCCACTCTAGTTCCAGATATCTTGGGTAGCTGTAAATACTCTGAAGTTCTTCATGGGGTAGATACAGTGGCTCAAGAAACTTCGTTACTATTTCATTGCTTAAACTCTTTGCACAATACAAATCAGCTTGAAGCAGAAAAGATGAATTAAAATACCTGTCTTTAACAATTCCATTATTAAAGAATTAGCACCCTACTTAAGCAATACAAAAAAGTATCAAATATGATTTCATTACTGTTGAGTCTCTTACTGTAGCAGTAACAGAAAAACACATGGGCAGAATAAATGAAGTTTTATGGTGTGTTAATTTTTTTTCTTTCTGAAATTGCTGCTATGAGTAGTAATGTTGAGGAGATCAGTTTCAGACTCATCCTCCAGTTGTACTAGAGTTCAGAGCTGTAGGAATTTGCTTAGTGTATAGATCTAGATTTTGAGTCAAGACCTGGTATCTAGTCAGTGGGTGAACTACTGTACTGAAAAAGTCTAAACCTCCTTTAGATTTGCTCAAATGATAAAATTATAATACTGCTACTACTTCTGCACTGAAAACATATATATTCTCCTTGGAGTGACATACTGAGCTAGGATTTATTAGTAAAGGTAAATTAGACACTGCTAACACTTCTCAAAGGCCAAGTAGATAAATTCTTTATTACAGAGATGTTTGAAATATTACTTAGGAAGTGTGTTGCATCTTTTAGTTCCATAAAAACAGTATTTCAGAAATTAACCAACTAATCTTGTGGGAAGGATGCAGTGGAACTTGCAGAATATTCTTGCTCAAATTTCTACTTCTGTCTAGGCCAGAGGAAATAGTTGTCTTTTTCATTTCATTCAGTATTTGTAATCTCTATAGACTTTTTCAGAAACTTGTGTGCTTAGAGTGTTGAAGCACTAACTGGAGGCTAGTGGAAGTGTATAAAGAAGTTTCAGTGGAAGGATAATATATGGTAGTATCTCGGTTCTGCTCACCAGTCCATTTTCTGATGGCTAAAAATACTCAGTGTTGTGTAGTGGTCTTTGTGAGTGTAACTTCAGCTGTTCCGTGGCCTACTTGAGAGAAAGATCACGTGCTGCAGAGAGCTGCTTTTGGTGGTTGTTAATGGAGTGACCCTGTCTGGGGGAGGAAGAATTACTTTCAATCCCATTTATAATTGTACCTATAGATCAGGCCCATGTAATAGTCCAATAATTTTAGATTACTTTTCAGTTCTTTTGTGATTTAGTAAAACATAAATATTGTGGCTTGAGTAAAGAAAACAAATAACTTTTGATTCTTTTTGATTCACCCTTGTTGCCAGGGAATGCACTGGTACCTGTAATTGTCTGTCTTAGATTAATTTTTGTGACCTTCACGAGAGAGTAGTTATTTAATCCACTGCTTTTGAAAGTTGTCTAATTAACAAGTGGTATTAAAGTGGCAGGTTTGTTCACTGGAAAGCTTCTTTGTGGTTGACTGTACTATTGCAGGCTGAAATTACTTCATACTGACCATATAAATAAAGCCAGCTAGATGGGAAATGAAAGCAATTGGTCAGAGAAACTGGGTATTGTGTCTGAGGAATTTGCTTTTTCAATTACAGAGCCCCTGTTTAGGTGTGTGAAGCCTTTCCACCTAAGAAGCTCACTGTGGCTTAGTATTATGATAGATGGGTAGTAATGCTCACATAGTCTCGACAAGTTTTTCTGAGGATTTCGTTGCTCAAACTAGGAAAATATGGGAATACTAAATGAAACAGTTTCTAGTATCTTTTAATGGTTTCTTTCAGAGTGTTTCAAGGGAGCATGGGGCATGGGAAAGAGGGTATAATTTCTGGGGCTATCAAACTTTCAGAATATCTTAATAGGGAACCTAGAGTAGTTGTTGAACTTAATTCCTACACTGCTAATTCTAGTGAACAATTTTGATGGGTTTTTTTCTGGAGGTGGAACAAAAGACTCTTTGGTTTTTTTAAGGAGAAGTGTTCTGTTATTGCTCTTACTGTGAAGAATTCTGATAGAATTCTGATAAAATTCTGAAAAGCTGTCCAACTATGCTAAAGGAGAAGAAAAGTATAATTTTTCACTTTCCCGGATGGCTCAAACACTTGAACATGGTATGGCAAACATAGAATACAGTCAGTTTCCAAGAACAGGATCTTCAGTTTAATATTGTTTACTTAATGTTGAGTTTAATGGCTGGATTTTGAAATTCTTTTTTTGTTTGTTTGTTTCCCTTTCTTACTTGTGCTTTGAATGACAAGTAATTATTTTAAATAAACATTTTTTAGATGCCAGAATAGAAGAATTTGTCTATGAGAAGCTGGACCGCAAAGCACCAAGTCGCATGAATAATCCAGAGTTATTAGGCCAGTATATGATTGATGCTGGGAATGAATTTGGCCCAGGAACAGCCTATGGTAAGAAGTAAAACAGAGATATAGGCTTTTTTAACAATATAAAACTATATTTCTTGTCTTCCTCTAGCTAAAACAATTTAATGACATTTGTATCAATTTGAGTTGACTTGCTGTATAACTGAGCATTGGGAGATCAATGATGAGGTTTCTATTGAAATCTAGAAACAGAACCTGCTATGGGATCCATCTTCATGGATGGGTAATTATCGTACCAGAACAACTAAGTCTGGGATTTCCTTTCCTTGTTAAAGGAACACGTCTGTGCATTTGACAGTTTTTATTGATTTTGTTTGTTGTTTGGAGTGAAAATGTTACCTGAAATTAACTTCTGCAGTAAGAAACCTCTCTAACTGTACAGTATTTCTTCTTTCCTTAATATATAATATTTTGATAAGGATAATAGTGTGGAACACAGTCTAAATTTTATTCCTTCTCTAATAGATTTATATACCTATGACAGGATGGTTGGGGGTGTTATCTCTAACATTTTTACAGTACTGTTAATTAAAAAGTATAATTCTAGTGTTCTCTACAACTCTTAAAAGTTGCTGATAACTTCAGCTGTTAATTTAATTTAAATGAAAAATGCAGATATATGTATATATTATATTACACAAAGTCTGATAGTTCATTCTCTTCAGTTCTTTCTTCAAAATTACAGTGGGAGGGAAAACTTTTGTTCTGTGAAGAATGAGTTCCTTATATCTGTAAATAATGATGTTCCTTTTCAAAAAAGGAAAATCCAATTAAAGAAATGTTTTATAGAATTCTTACAGATACAAAATCAATAATGGCAAGCTTTGTTTCTCTAATTTCCACGTGATTTGATGTATCTGTGACCTTCCTTTTGATCATCAGCCTCAAGTCTTGCTTTCCAACATCGAAGAGCTGTACTTACGGGCACACTGTCTCTTAAGTTGCAGAAGTTTTTGAATTCAGGCAAATAACATAAACTGTTAGCCTAAAGATAGATACACTGTTAGGGTTTCATGTGGTGTCATAATCTTAGTTCTCTGAACACTTAGTGTCCTTTCTAGCTGAGCAGTGTCAGCCTGTTGAAATTCCTTTTGATACACTAACTTCAGTTTCAATACTTAACTTGCCAGCTAAATTTCGAAGTATTGTTTGGTTAATGTACCAATGAATATTTAGAAGTTTGAGTAGATGAGGGTGAGGAAAAGCACGTTATTTTCCAGTTTCTAAATAAGCTTTTTCCTTGCTACCAACTACTCCTGTCTTAAGAATGTTGTGTAGGAGAGGAAGTTGTTGGATTAAAATAAGTAGGTATGATATGCAGTTCTGAAATAGGTGTTCAGTATGGAGTTGCCATAATTAGTGCCATTTCTACATTGTGATCTGCTTGAAATATTACCTGGACCTGTGATCGTTCATAATAAAAATGGTTTGGCTTGGTGTTTGTGCGGTTGTTTACTTTGGTATGAGATTTTTGCTTGTTTTCGTGTTGGGTTTTTTAGTGTTTGGTTTGTTTTAGGGGTTTTTGTACTTTTTTTTTCTTTTGAAGGCACTTGTCATGGCGTTGGATTATCTTTCAAATTGATGGCCTAAACTTTCCTGACTGTAGCAACCTGTTTTGTTAATCTCCTGCCTGAACCATATGATTAACATATTTTTTTCCTTTGCAGGAAATGCACTCATTAAGTGTGGAGAAACACAAAAGCGAATTGGGACAGCAGACAGAGAACTAATTCAAACTTCTGCTATAAACTTTCTCACTCCCTTAAGAAACTTTATTGAAGGAGACTACAAGACTATTACTGTAAGTTAAATTGTACGTTCTTCAGTATTTTACACCAGTTGTAACTGTCAGTCTTCAAAATGTAGTAGTAGATAATAGTACATTATTACTTTCCTCAGGGTAATATAGAGAAATTCGAGTGGAATTTGTGCCTTTGGTGTATTTTCTGTTCTTTTGCCAAGGTAAAAACAAGCTAATGATGAAAACATTTGTTTGGTAGCTATTGTTCTATTAGAAGTATGCATATTGAGTATAAACTGTGTGAGAATAATTAGTATCTAATTCTCTCTCTCTCTTCAACTGAAGGACTTTTTTTATATGATACTTCGTCCAAACCGTTTCCAAGTACACAGTCTTTTGCTTGTGGGTGCGTGTACCCATTCTCACAAACTAACCTAACTCGCTTTCAGAAAGAACGTAAACTGTTACAAAATAAAAGACTGGATTTGGATGCTGCAAAAACCAGACTGAAGAAGGCGAAAGTTGCAGAAGCTCGAGCTGCAGTAAGTAGAGGGGTTTTTTTAGTTTGTCCATAACTTTCAGACTTACTGACAGGTATTTATCTGCTTGACTGCTTGGTTAGGTTTCCAGTCCTAGCTTCTCAGCCTGGTTGTTTTTCTAGGTACTTTTGTAAGAAATGCCTTAGTGGAACACAAGGAAATGGAAGCAAGTTACTGATCAAGGTGTTAGTCTTCTACTTTTAAATATTCCATCAAGTTGAACTTACTTAACTCTCTTCTTCCTCTATGCTAGATGAGCCTATACTCCCAAAATTTACTTGCTACAACCTGCCAGTATGGGTTTAAATTCAAATACTTGAATCTCTGCAGATGTTGAAGTGTATGTATAATTGCTTTCAACTGATGAACCTGTCTATACTTAATTTCTCTATGTCAAAAATATTTGTGGTTTCTCCTTATGTATTGCTTGCTATTTCACACTGCCAAACAGAGGTGAGACTTTAATTCACATTACTTAACCATTCTGATTCCCTCTAAAAAATGCTTGTTCAAGGAGATTAAATTGGAAAAAAAAGTTACTTCTTTTCAAACTCTTAAAATGCTCTGAATGAAGGAATAGACTGTTGACTGTATGTAGTTTCATCAGTATTTTCATAGCTATCTTTTGGACTGTATTTCTATAAGTGCAGCAGTTAATGGCGGACAGTGAAGTGATTTTTCCTATAAGGGTTAATCCAGTAGGGGTCATGCAAATAAAGAAATCCAGACAATTTAAATACACAGGGACAGTGTACATGGTGAAGAGGCAGAAAAACGACTGTCAGGTTTTGCTGGCTTTTCCAAGTGCGTGTATGTCCTGAAAGATCTCAGGGGCATCATCTTGGGCTTTGGGGATAGAGTGTGTTGCATCTTTGGGATCATGATCCGTCTAAAAACCAGCATAATCTCTGCCTGACAGATCTGCTCTTGTGTCTCAATCCATGTCATGCACACTGTCCCTGTGCATTTAAACAATCTGTATTTTGAAGTCCATGCATGCATTTTCCCTTACGTAAATTCTGTGCAAAAGGAGTTACTTTTTTATTTCTACAGCTTTCTTAATTTGTAGGACTAACAATGGAGAACAGAGAAGGGTTTTGATCAGCAAGTAGTGCGATTTAGAAGCAATAGGTAGAGGAGCATTGGAGAGTAAACTATTCCTTTGCTTGACTTTGTTCAGAGTTAAGTTTAAAAAAAAAATGTTTTTGTTATTAGCTTCCTTTGTGGTGTGGTAGCATGTATGTACGTTACTTTCTAAAGCAGTGAAAAGACCGTAGGGAATTGTTCCCCTTGAGCGTAGTATTAAAATAATATATGTATATTATACTTAAGTTTTAGTTCCATCGCCAGTGCAGTCATCCAGAGCTTGGTGCCAATTGCTGCTGCTACTACTTGATCCTAAATATTCATACAGCAAGTATGCAGTTTTATGCACAAATAATTATTTAGTGCTGGAAGAGCATGAAACTCTAAACCTCTTCACTATTTTGCCTACACTTTAATTTTAATTACATTTTGACAGTAATGTGCATGTTTAAGAAGTATCAGAATGTAGAATTCTAGCAGAAATAAAAAAATTGCTGCTCTGCTTTATCCTCTGCAATATAGAAGTGAGAACTAATGTGGATGTAGGTATGATGCAAATGGGTAATGCTCTGCTGGCTCCCTGATTTATAAAGGAAGAAACCTAACAAACAGGGCTGGACTCATAGGTTAGTGAAGTGTATTGAGTTATGATGCAAATTTTTATGTTTTACTGTTTTCTTTGACAGGTTGAAGTGATACATTTTATCTATATGTGATTACATACTTTTATAACTGGGAAAAATAATATTTGAAAATTACTTGTCCCATGCTTACTGTACAACTACAACGGCTTAGATTGGTGTTTAAAATCAAAATCTAAACTCTTTTGTTTATCTATATTCACTTCACAGTCTTGGTTAGCTTAAACTTGCAGTGCTTTGTGCCGATAATCTGTTTACCTGCAATATTCAGTGTTGTAACTTGCTTTTGTTTTTTATCTATACATGTAAGCAACTAAACACCTCTCAGCCTGAAGAGAATAACATTATGGTAAATGTCTCTTACATGCTCAACTTGCTGCATGTAAAATGGCTAAAGGTTTGTTGGCCTCCTGTGTTCATTCATTTTCCTGTCAAATGTTTTCTCTTGCTATCCAGCTCATTTTGGTCTTGCTTCAGGTGTTTCCCGTTCTAAAATGGATTGGTGTAATGCACTAAATACACTTATGTCAGTACAGCATTGGATGTTGTTCTTATCAGATTATTTCTGATAATTTGAAATATACAGTATTGTATTCTAACTTCTGTGATTCTATGAATGTAAGCTTAGGATACAAAGGAGTTAATTTTGCACTTCTGAAATTATTTTCAGCTATTGGAGGAAAGGAATTATTTAGTTTTCCTATCTTTTTAATATGAGTACAAGTGAATTTTGTGAAACAGCCCGGAATATATAGAAATTATTCCCTTCAAGCAATATGTTACAAAGAACTGCAACTGAATAATGTCACAGAAGTTAATGGCTTAACGTAGAGTACAATATATCCTGAACTTGTTGCAAGGACTCCTTAGTGCAGCTGGTTGTAGCACCATAGTTGTGAAAGTGGAAGAGAAAGGGATCAATTAGTTATGCACAGCACAGACTGTGCTGTCCAGCCTGTTCTGGTTGGACTTTGGGTCTGCACAGCATTTTAGGTCTCCTCTCAGTTTAGTGTTCCAGATTTCTCAGCTGTGATCAGATAAAAAAAGGAGTGAATAGACTTGTTTGTTACAGTTTGCTCCTGCAACCTTTATACACATTTCTTCCTGCTCCTGATTGTGTCATCATCTTACAATGGCAAAAGATGGAGTTCAAAGAAGAACCGCTTTGCAGGAGGGAATTGGAAGAGCAAGGAGAAGTAATTAGCTTTTAGACTAAATCCCCTGTGCTGCTTGCTACTACTCTAATACTGAATTTGAGATACTTCTGTAGCATTTTTAATTAAATTTAGGTTTCAGTAAAAGTGCTCGTGAAATAGAAAACTGGTAATGAAATTAGCAAGAGAAAGCATTCATCTGTTTCAGTGTAAAAGTGGGAATAGCTTTCTGTAGTTTTCCATTATTATAACACATTTAGGTAACTTAAGTTCCTCCTAAGGTAATTTTGTTTGTCTGATTCATGTCATTTTTTAAGAAGTTATGTCTTGCGTTGTAATAGCTTGTTTTAAGTAGATCCTTGTAGTATATGAATTCTACAAGTCACTCTCTTCAGTATCTGACTTGTTTCATAGATGTAGTGCTATCTATATTCATTATAGATTCATTGTATGTGGAGGACTTTGGGCAACTGACTTGTAGCACTCCTCAAATCCCTGTGAAGTTCTGAGGACAGAAAAGTAGTTAAAAGCCAAAGTGTGATTACATACTGTGATAGAGTACCACCAATGTCTAAGTTTATATGTTTTTATTTTTTCCTCCCCCACTCTTAATGCTGACTAGATATGGGCTGAGGAAGTGACAAAAGTAAGTAAACAATTTAAAAATTGCAGAATTCTGAAATCGTAACTTGTGCTGGTCTGCTGTAATAAAGGATATTACATGTTGATGATTTCAGTCTGATGCTGGCAGCCTGATGCATTACATCAAAATACACCAGGCCTCTCCAGGGCTTTTCAGGTTGCAGTGGCAAAACAATGCCTGGGGCTTGTTTTATAGTAATCTGTTTCTGGCAGTCCCTTAGTACCAGTACCATATGATTCTCATGTGACAAGATAAAGTAGAAAGACAAGTACAGGACTTCTCTCAAAATATACTGGTATGGTATCCTGTTAAGAACAAGCTTATTTGAAAAATTCCAGAAATACTTGGGTCTAGTAATCTAAACTCTCCTGAAAACACTGATTTACCCAGGACATGGAACACCCCACCCTTCTTCTCAGTGTCACTAGATCTTCAGCAGCTGAAGTTGGTGGGTAGACACATCTGAAAATACCACCTGCCCTGAAAACTATTTATAATCTTAGCATTAGCCTTGGGATCGGGGTTGCAGCCTTCTCTCTCATGCCATCCCTTGCACAGGGACAAATTCAGAGGAGCTAATGGAATGTTAGGCAATAGGTGCTCCAGTGCCATGAGAAGGGCTGTTCTTAGGCTCATTGGCTCTGCCAAACCAGGATTAGCAACAGGCTGTGAGGGGATGTGCTAACAGTGAAGGAGAGATTTCTTAGTGAGTTTCTGTAGAGGAGGGATAATTAAAACTTTGTCAGTAGAAGGAGAGCAGGGGCTTTGGAGTATGGTTTTTAGAGGGGAACTAGCTAGGCAACTGTGGGAGTTGTAGGGAGAAGCTGGGATATGCAGCTTCAAGTGAAATCTTGGGAGTTGTGGGAGTTGCTCTTCCAACTTTCTGTGCATTATAGTGCAAACAGGTGAGGATGAGTGTGAGTTCAGAGGGAAGGAGGCATTTAAAGTAAAAAGAGGGTTAACTATAAAAGGAGGCTTAGGTCGACTTGGATCCCAAAGTCTGAGAATTATTTTATTAAATAAAGTAACATTTGGAAGCAGCAAACCAGTCTGCTGGCATACTTGGTCCTATTTTGGGGAAAAAATGGCAGGGAAAGAATACTGCTGTAATGAAAACTCGTCTTGAAGCTATTTGATTTTCAGAGACAAGGAGAAGCAATTCTAAGGATGGTGAAATTTAACACATTGTGTCTTGGAAAGAAGAAATACTACAAAGTGCTTAACTGTAGCATAAAGAAGACTAAAAACTTTAGCTCTTGTAATAAATTATGTAATACAAGGTTCACTTTTTTGTTTAGTATATAAATAGCAGAGACTGTTGAGAAGAAACTACAGCATTATGTACTGCCAATGGAGCAGTAATCCATCCATGTTTCTAAAGGCAATCCGTCCTTCTGTGTTTGAGAGTTGGAGGAGGAGATTCATAAATGTTTTCAGTTTAAATACAAGAAGCTTCCCAATAAAGATTTCAGACCATCTAGTCATCTTTGGATCAATTACAGGGTTTTTTTGGTTTGTTTTTTTTTTTTAGTTAGAATAAAAGATGTGCATGGTGGCAGTGACAAACTTTCTTCAGTTTAGCTTCTTCTAAGTCCGCATTTCAGAAGCAATATTAAATACTAGGCACAGCTATATATCCACTACCAGTGTTTTACTAAAAGCATGTCTAGTAAAACAACATTAGGAAGGTGGTTTTATTTCATATGCTTTTATGTATGTTGTCCCTTTGCTGCAGGATTGCACAGTATTTCTGAGAGGTCCTGTACTCCTATGTGAAATCTGGGGAGATTATTTGCATATGAATACTCAGATTCAAAACCTGGGCTCATATGAAGTTGCAGAGCAAGTACCATTTTGAGGGATGTTCATGGGACATGCCTAGTGAGGCCTTTTAATGGTTATAAAAACAGAATACAACTGCAGCTGGAAAGTTTAGTCTTGTGTTTTTGAGCTCTTCACTCTGTTCAGAAACAAAGGTGATCAGGCCATAAACTTCCCAGATTAAAAGCCAGCTGGTCTACACCTCTGTCCCAAGGTGTAGAATAGATATGCTGTCCCTCTACTGTTCACCTAGCAGTACTGAAAATTGGGGTGAGCGAAACTGATTAAACACATCATCAAATAATTCAGTTCGTGTAAATCTGTAAAACCAGTACATTGGGCTTTTGTAAATATATTCTAAATCACTCTGTACTGGCTATGTTAATATGTGTTACCACATTACTTGCTTTCCCTTTGCTTACGGAAAGTGGTTGATTTGCTAGAATGTTGTTGAAACAAATATAATTATTCTGATGGATATGTCCCGTTCTTGTAAGTTCCTGCTCTCATGTATTTACTTACCTGACAGGGAGACAGAAACACATTAGCAACTGCTGACTTCTGAGAAGCAAGAGATGGAACTATTTCTCTCCAGATAAAAGATTTACTTATTGTTTTGATGGTTTTTTAAAAGAAAATTAAGATGCTGCTTTTCTTCCCCTCTTGGCTGTCAGATTAGCTTTTTTCATCTGTTTGTTCTTATATTTCTTTTAAAGACTGACAGATGGATTTCACTGATAATAATTCAGATTTAATCAGAAAATTCCAAGCAAAGATTCTTTCAACAAACTTTGAAAACCTGATTAGTTTGGAATTTGATATAAACACTGCTATCTCAGTTTCAAGTAAGAAGCACACAGTTCTCTTTAGCTGCTTCCTCACTGTTTAGTTGCTATGTAAGCCCTCCCGTCTGCTGTGACTTCAGATGGAAAAACATTTCTTAGGTAACTGTATCATTCTTCTGTGCTCTTTTCTGAGATTCCATGTGACTTTCATACTGATTAACATTAGCTGAATGCAAGAACAGAATGTTTACAAGCACATAAAATGCTTTTGAAACCAGCGTTTTACTGGTATCACCTCAGTATCACCTGATTATCACCTGAACCTTTGTTGAGAATAGTAACTGCTGCATCTTGGCCTTAATGTAGATTTTTGCCCTTGGGTTTGTTTTTAGAAACAAGGCACTAAATGGATATAAGCATTGAGGCAAGGTAATCCAGATTCCAGGCTGAGGACATTCTGTCTTGAACAATGAATCTTAGATATGAGAGCACATATTCTGTGTATGTGTGTTTAGTGTCCTTTTTTTCTTCTACCCTTCCCCCCCCCC
>VZRR01002333.1:345684-392180 GCA_013398015.1 Oreocharis arfaki
GCCTCCCCCAAAGTACTCTCAAGTAATTTTGTCTGTGCTAGATTGAAGTAATTTAAAGCTAGTGTAACACTGATAACTTACTTTAAAATTGTTGAGAACTATATATAGTTACACATATATATTCCCTATATATAGGGAATAAATTTGATTTATTATGAAACTTGTATTACATCATTTTAATAGAAATTTAACTCTAATTGTAACACCAAGTATAAGAATATTTAGTATAGTTCAGATTTATTTTTTTTCTAAGGCTCCTTGATTACAAGCTCCAGAAATAATTGTAGTAGTTTGGTGAGATGTAGTAGTGTGAGATTTACACTGAATTATTTCATCAGAGACCTGTTAAGTTGATGTATAGGAAAAAATTACATTATTCTTGGCTGCCACTGGTATGTTGACAAAACCTCTGGTGCAGACATGGTTATGCCAGTGAACATTTGGTTTGTTATGGGGAGAGGTGGGGTAATATTGCTGGCCAAGAAATGCCTTTCTTTTGCCTATGTAGTAGGTGTCTGATAATAAAGCCGCTTGCTGTGTATGCAGGGCCTCAACATTTCTGAACCCAGAATGCGATTACTGGTTTTGCCTAGTAAAGATCTGCGAAGAATAAGCAGATTTCAAACACCTAAGCTTGTGATTGATGCATTTGTATGAGCAGTTCTGCATCAGATGGGGCTGTTGCAGTGGGCAGGTGTAGCACAGAGCATTGTTCCAGTACCTGACGTGCATTCTTACTTTTAGTCTGAACAGGAAGTGCGAATTACTCAGAGTGAATTTGATCGTCAAGCAGAGATTACCAGACTGCTGCTGGAAGGAATCAGCAGCACACATGTGAGTACCCAAAAGGTGTTGAGGGGGAAAGTCAATATCAGAGCACCTTCTAAAAATAGCTGCAGTAAACTATGTGGGAACTCCGGTCTCTGAGGTTTTACTTCAGTGCATTAAAGCATCAAACCACAAGGGTTTTTGTTTTTTTTTAATTCTAATTTAGTATCCGCTGAATTTAACTTTACTTTCCCATTAACCTTCAGAATGCAGGAGCTTTCATTTTCATTCTTTATACCGAGCTTCCCATTCATCAGATTGAGTGTTGAAACCACAAAAATGTTTGCTGAAGTATGTTCATGTTTGTGACATTTTATCATGTTCACCTGGTAAATCCAGGCACTATGCCTATCTGGTGTTTATCCCTAAGTGCCAGTATTGGCATTAGCACCTGAGTAGGTGCCTGCTCTTTCTAATGCAGCGTGGTGCCCTTTCGGACTAAACACTTGAATTCTTTGCTGTGTTACAGGCACATCATCTCCGCTGTCTGAATGACTTTGTGGAAGCTCAGATGACCTATTATGCACAATGTTACCAATATATGTTGGATCTCCAGAAACAACTTGGAAGGTAGTAATACTGTATAAACTTCAGGAAAAAGCTCACTTTTTAAAAAGTGCTTATAAATAGTGGGAAAACTTAAACTGATATAACAGTGGTGAACACACAGGCATGCTGGACTGAAAGGAAATATATCTGTTCTTAGGTAATTGATATGTAATTACCCAGTGCAACTACTTCCCTAAGCCTACACACAGCACTAATGCTTTTTGAGGGTTGATCGACTGAGATTTTATATATTGTGTAATTGAGGAAGGTGAGCCCTTGGTAACCTCATTTAATGTGACAAAAAGGAATTTCTAGAGATTTATTTGTAATCATTCAGTTGTCTTATGCTTCATGCTACTAAACCACTGTGCAGTGTGGGAGAACTTTTTATACTTCCTACAAATTCCTCTTGCCTCTTCATTTGCTATAGGTCATTATCTGATTTTCAGTGAAACCCTGTTCTCCACTCTTAGCTGAGTTGCCAGCATAGGTATTGTATATGGAGAAATCTGCTTCATACTTTCTATTATCCAGAGCACACACAGTGGAATGAACAAGTTTGTCTTGTTTTACTGTTTCATGGGTTTAGCATTTTTAAAGTAAGAGAAGAAACTGACCTTGGTTTGTGCTCTTAATCCTTTTTGTGTGATTGGTGAGAATGTAGAGAGGTCTACATACTTACACTTCATAAAGTTTCCCTATTCTAATTCTTCATGAATCAGCCTTTTTAAGAGTTATACAGATCATGTTATTGACATGAGTGTATGCACTGCAGAATTGTCTGTACTTAGAAGTTTACTCTAGTGTCTGTTCTAGGTAACTGTCTCTGAGGTATCTCTGTTTGTTTTCCCTGACAAGGAAGTAAAAACAAAAGTGTTCTTGAGTCTTATCCTTTTCCTGACTTGCAACTTCCTGTGGCATTTGATTTCCTCAGTTTGTTTAAATGTGTAGTTTAAAGACTTTTTTTAATCTTGAAAAAGACTTTAAACTACTAAACTGTAGTTTAAAATATTTAAAACTTTGATCTAAAAAGAAGCTACATCTTTAGAGTTACATCCCAGTCTAATACATTCCAAATATTCAGCTATAAAATGTGGTAGCACATACATACAAGTTGTAGAATCGAAAGCTTGAAAACAAACATTTATGGTATTAAGGAAAAGGAACTCTTTAATTAGGAATTAAGTGAAATATATTTACACAACTATTTTGAGAGACTATTTTTAAAATGTGTACTCTTATCTTAGTGTATTTACCAAACAGAAAGCCTTAAGCATAATACCCTTATTCTAAGGAAGAACATGTTCCTGTTTATTCCGTTCCTCTTTATTCCTAATTCTGCTTTAGGATGTATAATTTGTCTTAGCTTAAAATTTGTGTAAACTGATACCAGGTATAAAAAAAGTGTATTTGAAGAAAATAGTGCGTTTAGGAAAACAGAAGGATGTATCTTTATGTGGCTGTGATATAATTAGTATTTTTAGTAAAATTACTATGACTGGTAGAAGACCAGAAGCATGGAAGCTTTGCAAAATTCTGAATGCCTCTAACAGTGCAATGAAGTTTCTGTGCCTATATGGATTAAAATAGTTATGGTATTAAATCTTGGGTGTGTCGTTCCTTCCTTGTGCAAGGAAATCCTGCTGAAGTATAACAGAGAGCACAGGGACAGGGTCTCGAGTTATGCTCCTTGCTTTGGAAGAGTGTCTCCATTTTTAGGGATGTGGTGTGTAGCCCTTGCATTAAATAAGCAGATCAGTAGGGTTTCTGTTCTGTGCTCCGTATGTTAGGCAGGCAGATACAGTCCAAATAAACAACTTAGGCAGCTCAGCTAGATTTTGGTTGTGTCTGCCACTGCTGTGTTGGTTAACACATAGTGCTGAGTTAAACATCTTTGCTCACGTCTAAGAGTGGTATTGTGCAATATTCTCATACGAAAGCCAAGAACTGTGAAGGGCTTAGTTCCATTTTGAGGTCATTGACGGACCAGAGGCATTCAGCCTCTAAGTGAGATCAGTTTGTTGCTTGAAACAGAAACGTGGTTCTCAGAGGAGATGCATATTATGTTCTACCTGGATCAGAATCTAGGGCATAAACCCCTTCCTGGTTCACATTGAGACTATTCAAGTTCCAAAGCTGAGTACTCATCTTCCTGACCTACTCTCCAGAGGCAGCTGTAACGAAGGTGGGGGGAAAACTTGTACTCAGTTCTCTTTATATAAATAGACATGTTTTTATGGATGTTTCTCTTCAAGGCAGCACCAGCTGCTTATCTCTGTACTGCCTTCCTGTCCTGTGGGGTTGGATTCATTCTTAAAATCAAATCTCCCTTTTTTCTTATTTTCAGTTCCTCAGAATGAACTAGACAAATCTATTTCAAATATTCTGGTACTCTGCCTGCTTTTTTTCTTACTGATAACTGCTTTTGCTCTGAAGTTTCTCAGCTTCCCTGACAGACAAATGTGAGCTTTGGCATAATTATTTTTTCAGATTATCTGTCACTAGTATCCTACTCAGCAAGCTGTGAAACTCCTGTTACTCAAGCATTCAAAAAAAAAACCAAACCCAAAAAACCCCCCCACCAGACAACCTCCTTGTAGCTGAAGCCTTCTAGTAAAATGCCTTACATATGACATTGCAAAAAGAGTGAGACTGAATGCCCCACTGATTGACATAGTGGTTATAAAGTTTTGGCTTTCTGTTCCACTGACTGTACAAACCAGTGACCCTTTGAACTGAGCAGAATGACTTACAAGTAATTACTGTGTGAACTGAGAACAGGTTTAGCAGTATATTAAACAGTCATTTAGCAATATTGAAAAACAGCTGATTGTCATTTAAAATTAAATCCCTCTGGTTGAATGCGAACTAATCAGGTAATAAATACATCATGAGGCACAGCTGAGTTATACCTACAGAAATGTGGGGTCTGGTTTTGGTTCCCTTTATTCTGCTAGTTTGATTGGGAAGATGGTGAGCTAGTTTGAAAAACTAATCTAGCAAATGAAAAAAAAAAAATTGGTGGAGTTGGAGTTTTGAACTAGTTTGAAAAACTAATCTAGCACATGGAAAAAAAAAAAAATTGGTGGAGTTGGAGTTTCTTCTTGGTGAGTTGAACCATAGAGTTGAGCTCTATGATCCAGTGGCGTCAAGGTAAGCCAGAGGGAGAAGTGAGACTTCCTCCTTTGCACACTAGTAGGCTGCTAACTAAATTCAGAACACTCTCCTGAAAGTCTTCCCCATTTTTACGTGCAATTCAGTGACTGTCAAGGGACTAGTGCTGTCCTTCGTGTTCCACTGCTGCTCTTTCCCTTCAGTCAGATACAATTGTGTGACTGCAAGGTGAACATGTTTAAAAAGCTGTTCTCATGGAAAGTTAGCAATCTTCCTGATTTTTGGTTAGTTCAGATTCTTGAATCAAAAGCAGCAGATTGCTAGATCTGACTCAAATGACAGAGAATGAACATTTGTGCAGAAAAGGGGGGCAGGAGTGGGTCCACCCTGTTCAGTGGCACTGTGCATTTATCAGGTAAAGTGCTGTGTGAACCTGTAACCTTGTGTGCAGGACTTCTGCAGCTGTTACAGATTCGAGCTACATTAATTCTACTATTTATTGTTGCATAAGCCAAAAATTAGTTCCTGCATTGATGGGTTTAGTTTTTACCTGCATCAGCTCCTTAAAACAGCTTCTCTTAGGGTCATATGAGCATTGGTAATGTTGCAGACATGGTTATGGGAATATGCTGATATGGATTTACGTGGGTAAAGTTGCCACTGAACTGCACCTGCAGAGAGACTCTTACTGGGGAGGTGGGAAGGGATGAGATCGGACTGTGTTCTGCTGGGTTCATATGCACGGTGTGGATAGATCTTCCTCATGTCAAAAGTGTAGGCAAACAAAAGGAGGGGGGAGGTAATACGTCCATATCCCGGATGTTTATGAAAAAGCATCTGTGTAGAAGGACTGATGAGGAAGGTTACGTGTGGGAATTCACTGGTCAAAAGAATGGAAGAAAATGCAGTTAAAGTTCCATGTCAGCATGACTCAGTCTAACTGCTAGGTGCTGGCCCTTTTTTGAAAACCTTCATTGACCTACTCTTAACACTCATCTGGATTCTACCTTACAACCAAGTAAGGCAGCAAAGGGACAAGAAATTGCTGTATCAGCTGCTGAATAAATAAGTTTAACCTGCCATGGAGCTGCCTCCCAGGATGTGGGGCAGAGTGATGTGAGACAGTCTCAGAGCTCATCATTGCTGCTCCATTCTTCCTACTCCACTGCCCCAAAATCTCTTGCTGCTTTGCTCTCCTTTCTGCTTCTTTAATTTTTCAGTCATGTTATTCTGTGCTTTCCCTTGTATCTGCTCGGTCACTCGTAACAGTTTTTTGTGACTGAGCTCATTAACTAAGTAGGAGATTATACACTTTTTTCCCCTCTTTTTTAGTCAGGTTAGTGAGTTTAACTGACTTCATGGGAGCGTCTGGCAAGCACTACAGCTGGCACTGAGCAAGTAGCAGCCTGACCTAGAAATGAGGAGCTTAAGTTGATATAAGTTCATTTTTAGTGTAAAAAATATTTTTGTTTTACAGCATGAAATTAGCTGAATCAATGAACTGATTTAGGTTACTAAAATAGTTGTGTGATTTTTCATGCTTTCAGAGAGAGGCTGTGCTTTTAAGTTGTATTATATTTCCCTGATCTGGTTTGTCAGCACAATCTTTTGTGTAACCACATAATTGAGGAATGAGCAGGAGGAGGTGGAGGCTATTTTTCCTGGCAGAGCTTGTCAAAAGAAATGTTTATCAAAATACAGTCTGAATTAAGTTTGTCCAACAGTGCTTTTTTGGTTTTGCCTTTTTTTAAGAGGCAGATATTAAGGGCTTTTTTAAGGTGGCAGTATTTCTTTTAAATTATATTGATTTGATTTATGCTACTTATCAGGAACAAGTATCTTTATTTCTGTCATACAACTCTCAGTGTTATTCTCTTACTGCTATCTACTGGTGTTTATTGCTGATAAAAATAAGAATGCCAATTTAGGCATGGGAGCATGTATAATGCCCTGTGTAAAACTCAGAAGTCTTGTCTTTTTTTTTTTTTTTCTCTCACAGCTTTCCATCTACTTTCCTCTCTAACAACAATCAGTCTTCCACAACTCCTGTGCAGAGTGTTTCTACTCCCTCAGTCTTGGCCTCAGCCTCTGCTTCATTGCCTTCAGTAAGCAACTCAATCGTTACTTCAGGCCTCAGTGAACTGAAGTCATCAAGTGGCAGCAGGAAAGCCAGAGTTCTCTATGATTATGATGCTGCAAACAGCAGTGAATTATCACTACTTGCAGATGAGGTAAGACTTTTCTATGTACCTTGATCATTTGAAAGTAAAAATGGGAATGCTTGTGAGTAGCCAGTTAAGATGTGCTGCATCAAAAAGTCTTTGTAGTTGATTTTTAAAAATTAAATTTCAATAATACCCTCGGAGCATTGTCCTGTACCTATATATCCTAATATTCTGTAGTGAGGGTCAACGTTTGCTACACCATCTTGCCTTGCAAGAACATTTTCTAGACAGTCAAGATGCAGTCCTACTGTCTACTTTTCACCACACCTTTGGCATTATTATCAATGTGATTAGTCTTTCAAACATTGAATATTGCAGTTTGGGAAGAATATGAAAATACAACTACTTCTTGCTTTGATGGTGAAGGCTGTGCTGTATTTAATCCTCTTCTGGTTTAGTTGCATTCATAAGTCAGAGAGTCTATACAAAGCAGATGGCAATAGATGATGAAGCACAGTACTGGAACAGAGTTCCACCTGGTAATATGACTGTAGCTTAATGCTGAAGAAGAAATTCTGAAAAAAAAAAATCAGAATTTTTGGCATTTTAAATGTGCATTACTTCAGTATTTCTATTTTTCTTTCAAAGTGAGAGAGTGACTTAGACAGAAGCTGTGGGCTCAGATTTTCTGTGAAGATGTAGCACATCGACACCGTCTGTCTTTGTACCATTCACTCCAAAGAAGTTTCTTTTAGATTGCCTGTTAAGGCTGAGGGTGGATACACAAGATTTAAAGATAAAACATAATAGAAAAGAAACTGTAATGAATAGAATTTCAACAGAAAAAAGGTACTTTAGAATACACTACTGTGTCTATTCTTTTCCATGGACCAGTGAAATAATTTTTATGAGCATTAGGTTATGTTCCATGGATGCTCATATTAAATGCTCTCTTTACCTGGTTAATCTCAATTCTAAGACATTGGAAATCATGTGAAGATAGACTGTAACTCTCTTCCCTGCAAACGAAGTTTATAATGATGTGTTTCTCTGTTTTTAGGTGATAACAGTGTACAGTATCCCTGGCATGGATTCAGACTGGCTGATGGGTGAAAGGGGAAATCAGAAAGGCAAAGTGCCTATTACTTATTTAGAACTGCTAAACTAAATGGTTGGCCTGAATAGAGACTGTCAATTATGGCAACACGATATTTATATACAATTAACGTTACGTAAGCAGATTTATGTGTCTTCCATGTTATTGTCTTGAGGGACAAATACCAGCCATTAAAAACTGGCTTTTCTGCCAGCATGGTTGCACGGTCAATACTCTATTCAAACTTAATGTGTTTAAAGCTTTTACTTCATGTGCCAAGAATGTTTCCTACAGATTTGTTTCTACTGAAGTTTTCACTAATACAAGCTTCTACTTTTGAGTAATCTAGATTGAAAGCAGGAGGTACTGTTTTCTACTGAAATTTTTCATTAATGGCAAAGCTTTTCTTCACATAAAATAAACTTATTGTGAACTGATGCAGGTGTAATGCATGTTATTTGAATAACCAAAACCGAATGTGAAACATAAACCACGTGATTCTGTTCCTAGCACTTGTGGAGCTCAGATGTGCTGAGGCACACATGGCTTCTGCTGAGTATCTCGTGCATTTAGTCACCTCTGAAAACTTAAGGCAAGTTCCCAGTATGCTGAGATTTTAAACTGCACCTAGGTGGATTGGCACAAACTAGGGACATGCATTCTGACTTGTTTTTAACCTTGCCTTGTATTTTTTCCTTTAATTGCTTTCCAGAAAAGAGTCTAATCCAGTTTGATTAGTAATTACAAAAATTCTTTCAACTGCAAATCAGCCTTTATGTTAAATTAAGCCCTTCATTTTGCTAACTAAATATGCACTGTCTCTCTACATTTAAATAGTCCTATGGATGAGCATACGTTTGTTCAGATTATAGATTGTAATGAAATTCTGCATTCCCAATTCTTATGCAACAGTTTATTGTCATGTTCTAATTGGATTCAATTAGTGTTAGAAATTTTGCTTTGCAAGAGAATCTCCTTTCAATGCAGGAAGGAAAAAATGTTTTGAATCTAAAAATGGCTTTATCAAAGGTATTAATATTTGTAAATAAAATAACATTCCTAAACACTGCACCCTTTAGCATTTCATAAGTACCAGATTTTTAAGGCTGTAAAAAGATTTAAAAGGACAGTTGAGGGGAACCTTTCTTTCTTTCTTTTACTTTGTTTCAGCATATTTAATTAATTGGGTTGGACTTGTAGAAGGAAACTGTCCATGGAGGAAATTCTTCTCCTTGCAGATGATGCAACATTGACAGAAGCCCACTTTAGCTCTCAGGGAACACTGGTACCAGTGCTTAGCTAACTGCTTCTGATCAGCAACTTTGTTTGCAATGACATTTCTTTAACAAATTTTTAGCATTGTCATTGCAAGCATGTAGTGATGAAACTTTCAGCAATAGAAATTACTTCAGTGGGATGGATAAAGCTATATTAATTTAGGTGTTAAGGCTGTTTAATTAAAAAATGATTTTTATTTTGAATTTCGCTTTCAAAAATAATCTCTTTCATTTTTAGAGTGTAGAGGTTACATCAAAACAAATATATCGCATTGGTTCATCAGTTGCAACCTTCTTGGGGTAACTACCAAGAAAATCCTTAATTTATTCTGTGTATTAAGTGCAAATATTAGAGGGAACAATAATAATAATTACTGACGAATTAGAAATAACCATGAATCATTCATGATGCATTAAATAAAATTAATAGGAAGATAAAACCCTACAGTTTAGAAGCAAAAAAGGCTGAGCCACTTAACCACAGTGATGATCTTCTGCAGTTCTCTCTAATGTGAACTGCTATCAAACGCATTTAAATTCAAATCAATATTGTTAGTTTGACTTAATTTGTAGAATAGTCAATGTAATTTTTAAAAAATGACTCTTTGCTATACTGGACTATTTACTTTCTATTTTAAGTGCAACAGAATGTTACAGAGCAGCATTTAAAATGGTGATGGAGATTTAGTGAAGTCTAAGTAGTACAGCTATGTGAAGGCAACATTTGGCAGCTAAGTTACTTTTTGTTGTATGTCAACAGCTTAAGCTGGGTGCGAGAGAAATTGACGTTGACCTTTAGTCTAAAAAAGCTGAAAATCTGTACTCTCAGTTCTCCCTGTTTTTGTTTAACTTCAACCCAAAGGTAATTGAAGTAAAGAAATTTGTTACGGTTTTCTTAAACTCACCTATTTTGAGATTCCCTCTTGTGCCCTTGAGAAGGGGAGCTGGTAGAACAGTGCTTGTTTGCATTCGTGTTACAGTGTAGAGAACTTTACTGCAGGTAGTCCCAAAATTCAGTCTCTTTGCGTGTCACTTTGTGGGCAACTTTCAAGCAAAAATTGGCTGGAAGTTTTTGATTTTGTTTGCTGACTTGATTTTTGCAACAAATACAGAAGTAACTGATTTTGGCTTTGGGTCTCCGATTTCTTTGGTTAAATTCTCTGTTTCCTTAGAACAAGCTTTATTGGTTGAAAGAAAAGAAAAAAGGCAAGCCAGACCAAAAAAGTCCTATGTGAAAGTTGTAGACATTTATGAAATGAGATTTCAAACTCAGAAAAATATATAGAATATGCATTGCCTTACATTTAATAACTGTTTTGGCAAGATAAGTGCATTCAGAATCGATACCTAAGGATATGTACATGGGGGGGATAAATACTTCCATTGCTGATCATTGTATACATGTTTTTTTTCCTCTATTCACTGGCATTTTCCTTCATTCTAATTAATGCTAAGATTTTGAACAATTTCAACTAGAATAGTCATCACATTTATATTCTGTAACAAACATGAGTGAGTTTTCGTCACAGATTATCAGCTTTTGTGGCAGATGGAATAATATACATCATCATTAGTTCCAGTAAATTAATACTTTTAGAAAACTGTTTATTAGTTTTATATAGTTTGTGCCGTAACTGCTGATTTTAATGCTTTCTTAGTCAGGCCAAGCTTGAAAATTAACTCTGAGTGATTCTGAACAGAAATCCTGATTTGGACTTTTTGCAAACTGTGAGATTTTTTATACTTTTTGTTACTTCTGTTTCTTTCTAGAGTAGTAGTGTATCTTGGAGGAAAGTTTCTCTACCATATGGAAATTTTGGCCACAGGTAAACCCCATCAGTATGTAGTGCCTTAATTTAGACAACTGTGGGTGGGAAGGTGGAGGAAGAAAAGAAATACCGTGGGGTGCATGACTGTGCAAAGATATTGAACTTAGCATAGGGCTCTGCCCAAACTAATTAGTCTTCTGAAATGCAAGCATAATTAGCCCCCAAACAGCAGTGTGTTAGTACAGATCGGCTGCTGCTGGGATTGGAGCTGGCATCTCCAGATCTCATACACAGTACAGGAATTACTGTGCTGCCACAGTGTCACCAGTGCAGGTACCAATTTATCAAATATTATGGAAGTTGTAGGAAAGGAGAGAGTTAAGCCCATATATTCTAGTTGTGACAATATCCCATATCTTCAAGGAACACTTTAAGGAGAGTGTCTTTCTTGTTACAATGCAGATGCTGTAGCTGTAGACTAAAGCAGTAATATGAAGATTGAAAAATACGAAGTTTAATAACTGTAGGTGCTCTGCTAAAATGGTCTTGAGAGAATTGCTTACAAGCTGCTTAGGCAGTGACCAGCAAGGTCATGTCCAACAGAAGCTACCGAAAGATGGTTGTGATGTTTTGGGAAGAGAAGCAAAATGGGAAATGCCCAAATGTGAAATGTAAAGATATTCTGACAAAACCATGCTAATAATTGGAGTTTATATATATGCTTAGCATGGGGCTTAAAGTAAGTAACCAATGAAAATGCATAGGTGTATTCTGGAACAAAACATTGGCAGAGTAAATGATAAGACTGACCTAGATTAAATATTTCCATATTGTAGTTGTAGCTTGATTTTTTTTCTTTTCATGCAGGTAGATGTACAGTTGAGCTCTAAGTTTGGCCACAGAATGCATCTTCATAATTGCATTTTGCTATATTTTTCTCAGTAGAAGAAACATACATGACAGTTTCACTTTTAAATCCGGCTCAGGGAAAAAGGTAACATTAAAACTGTCTTGGTTCTGCTATCAGTTATACATTTAGATTTTAATCTGGGAATTCATTGTAAATCGTTACATTAAATGAGATTAAATAGAAATCAATTAATGTCATTATTAGCACTGAATAATATCCTCTTGGCTCTGAAGTCAGTTCTTGAAAAATTGTGCAAGAGTGACCTGAAATATATTCTAGCAGCCTAGGTGTGCCTCTTTAGTGCTTCAAAATAATTAGCAATACAAAAGCTCAGTGTACTATAGGCAACTCGAGTATATCTGTGTAGAATATGGGTTTCATGTATTATAGATGGGCTTTCCGGTCTCTTCCTAAAAGAATGCTTTCTACCAAGCAGCTGCATCAAAGTTCAGTCTGGGAGTTTGACAAACAGGTTTTGTTCATCCTTAATACTTGCAACAGTGCATACATTGAGCCACTTTTAAGATCAATTATCATTTTAATACTCCATGACTATGCTTTTAACTATTGTCTCAGTCATGCCACAAAATAAGCATCAGAAGTACAACGTATGTAGCTGCTTTTGTCAGAAAATTATGGTCTTTATTGCTTGGTTTCTGCAACAAGTTCCTGCTGTCAGCAGTCTGTCCATCTGGCTTTTTGACTTGACAACACCACAAAGACATTATGATGTTCCCTTTCAAGCACAGGCATAGGAGAATTTGTGCTGACTCCAACAAGTACCAGTAATTACCCAGTGCTTTTAAATACAAGGCACTGTGAAGGTACCCCAGCAGAATCCACTGGGGATGTGGGTTTGTGAGGGTTTTGTTTTCTTCGGGAGTCATGATATCTTCCAGTATTAAGAGACCATGCTAAAATGTGAGGTTTAATATGACAAGAACTCTCCTTTGTGTAGAACCTTTATAGCATAATGCCAGTAATCACTGAAGGATACATTTAAGACATAATACATTGAACAGAACTGAATTAAGGGCATGCTTTTAGATTAGTGGTGGCCGATGTCTTGATTACTAGGAATTAGTCTGACCACACTATCTCATTTGTCTTAAAATAGTTCTCCAGATTTTCTTTGTATCTGGTGGTACTGAATATAGAGATGCCTTGAATTTATATTTTGTTTGTCTTCATTTTTTAACTTAGTCCCAAGGCTGACTCTTGCTATGAAACTAGCCGTCAAGGCTTTCAGAATACTTCCCCCCTAAAAATGAACTGAAGTATTTAGGAGTAAATAAGTAGCTCAAGAAGGAAGGAATTGCTAATTCCTAATGAGTGCAGTATTGGAAGAAAGCCTGAGTACAGTCTGTTGCAGATTTTATACAGAGAGCACACACATCAATCAGAGATATGGGACTGATACATTTCTTCCTTGCAGCGTGTACCAAATGTTCCACTGGTGCAGGACATAGTCTCCTCCTATATGTATACAGGTCTGTAGGTCAAACCTAGAGGAAAAATTTATTTCAGACTTACTTTGCTGTAGATTAAAGGGCTCCTGTCACCTTTGGTGAGGGCTGGACAGGCCTGGTAGCCTACTGATAGACTATCTTTACTCATGCATGTAACAGCATAGCCAGGGATATACATGATGACTTAGGAAAGCGAGTTGGCCAGGATTGGCCATGCCTGTATTTTGTGCAGTAAAGATGTGGGTACTTCAGATTTTTCAAGAAGCTGACACGGGCTTTCTGATTGTTACAACATACCAAGAATATATTGCAACTCAGAAAACGTAAGAACAAATATAAAACTTGTTAGGACTTGCGCTGGCTGTGTCTGTACCGTGCACACACCTTGTCGGGGATTTCAGAATCAAAGGTATTATTCACTGTAAAAACTTTTAGTACTGGTGGCCACATAATACCATCAGTATTGGTTGGAATAGCTGAACTGTGCCTCATCCTACCTTGAAAGCTGGGAAGGCTTAAAAAGTGACGTTGTGAAATAGATCTTTGGTCTAGGGTTTAGCCAGGTACTGCAGTCCTGTAAATTTGTAGGGGAACAGCAATAGACTACTTCTTCCTGCTTGCATTTTAGAAGGCCCAAGAATTTGCCATTTCAGTGTTGTACGCAGAAAAGCACTCATGACAATCTTTCATACTTTCACAAATATGAAAGGCTATGAAGCAAATGTTCTTTATTCAAAAGACATCATATTACTTCTCTGACTCAAATTTCTGGCAGGAGTCCTGTTACTAATTTTTATGCTTCCACCTGGAATGAACAGGCATAAATATTCCCATTTGTATGCAGTACAAAATACTTGAGCATAAAAGGAAGCAGATTTTCAGTTCCCCAGAGATGTAGACTGAAATTGTCAATGGAAGGTAGTGAAGCTGTGTGAAATTCTGCAGTGCAACATGCTACCTTTTAAGCCCTCTTTCAGAATTTGTGGAGTTTCTCCACCTAACCATGCAAATCCCCATCAGACTTAGAGCAAAAGGATTTAGTATTTAAATGCCTTATCAGTAGTTATGTTTGTGGCTTCCCTCATCCCAATTCAAAGCTGGTCTTTCAGAGGGTCAGGTAGTCATCTGGTTTGAAATAAATATTTCTGAGAAAGGGAATAGGGTTGTCAAAGCCCCATGAGCCATAAATAAGTTAAGTTCTGGAATCTTGTGTAAAAAGAACTCCCGTGAGGGTTTGTACCCTATAAGAGGTGATGGGAAATTAGTCACTGCCTCTCTGGCACTGTGGCTGCAAGTGCTGTCTAAACAAAGACTGCAGAATTAGGCTGCCTTATTTTCCATGGACTGCCAAAGGTATGTATTTATTTAGGCTCATAGTACTGAGTCCTGTGGGACTGGTGTTGAATCCCTGTATGTCAGACCTTGAAACTGTTTTAGTTTTTTTCTTCCATTTCATTTACCTTAAGAATTTATGAATTGCTGAAAATCCTTGCTAAACTCGGCCTGCAGCCCAGTCCTGATTCATTTTCTTTAAGCAGAATTCCTAGCTGTGTTTGCTCTAATATAATGGGCTATAACCAGTTAATCACACAGCTATTAATGGAAGTGCAAGGCAGTACATTGCAAGCTTGTTAGTTTGGCCATGCGAATTTGCATTTGGTGAAGATGCAAAGAACATCAGTCAAGCTGACAGACAGCCTCAGTTGTCTTCTGTTCTGCAGCCCTTACCATTGAGCAATGACACGGAGCATTGAGTGTGGCATCTGGTGGTGAGAAACCCCTCCAAGCTGGGTAACTTGATGAATTCTGTACCTTAGCTGGGGGAACGACAAGAAAATGTACCATGAATGCAAACACTGAACTACTGTATGAATGCTATGCCTTTTTAAAATAGTTTCCTGCCCGAAGTGAAGGAAGTACATTAGCATGGGGAGCTTGCATGCAATTAATCATCTAAACTTTTTCCTCCTGATAGCACAGAATTGTTCTATAAATTTTTTAAAAACATGAAATTGATGTTTGACATGAGCAATTACGGAAAGCTGTTTGGAATTGCAAAAAGAATTAAAGCTTTAAAACGTCTTTACACAGTTATAGACAGAAGCAAATGGAAATTGAATAATGAGAGAGGAAATTGTTTCTTCAAACAGAAACATTTGAAACAAGAGATCTTCCAGTTTTACTTCTCAATTAAATTGCTTTTAATTTTAGATGCTCAACAGTGATATTTGTTTACATCAGAAGTCTCACAAAAACAGGGAAGTTTTACATGTTAGAAGTCTTGACAATGTTCAAATCCCCTTTTTGGAGATTTTGGGGAGTTACGTTTTATGTACCTTTGGAAAAGGGAAGGGCACGTGTTACTGAGGCTTCATTTCATGTTTCCCCACATCAACCTTTACATGCCATTCAATGGGAAAAGCATTGACGTTTCCCCATTGAGAATTCTGAGCATCTAGGAGAATTTCTCTGTTTCCAGTCATGTTCCCTGTGCAGAGAAACTTCATTATTTTCAGTTTAATGTGTCCATATTGCTGATCATAAACGTCCCTTACAAAGGTGAGTGTCATTGTCTCTATTTACCTGGGAGAACGTGCAGCACGGAAATGGGGGATGATTCGTCCACATCATCTTAGTGCTGGTGATTGAGGCTACTGTTTCCTGATGGCTTGTGCCTTAATCATATCCTCCTGTGAAGGCTGGCTCACCCGTGACCTCTCAAGGGCTCTGCTCACATTTCGTATTAAAAGCAAGAAGAAAAAATTACTTTAAAAACAATTCTTTATCGCTTGTTAGAATGAAAAGAGATCCTGGTATTACTTTATAATTTTCCCAAACTTTCATTTTGCTCTGTTGTTCTTTTCAGCACCAGTTGTGAGAAGGTCTGGCAGCCACTCAGGGACATACAGAAGTAGACAGAGTCCTGCCTGGATCAGAACAGACGTATTTTTGCCCTGTGCTAATAGAATCACTGCTGGTGTCAGCCTAGTAAGGATTTTCTTTTCTGTGTCAATTCAAAGCTTTCTAGCTTTTTTAGATCTGTAGATTTTAATATTAAGATACTTAGGGAGGCCAGGAGTATTTTGCTCCAAAGCAGGATACAGTGACTATAGTGCATCAGGTGAAGTTACCAGGGCTGCCCTAAAGCTTTTGCAAGTCACACTTGGCTGAGCTGACACAAACTCCAGTTGGCAGCTGTGAAAGACTGAAAGGCCAGAGCTGCTGCACTGCTCACCACCACAGCTGAAGTTTCACTGCCCCGTATGTGCCACAGGAGACCTTTTCTTAAATGAGCAGATTCTTCTTTCCTCCAGCTTCCCAGACAGGCTCAAACCCTGCAAATACTCATGAGCAAGAAGGTAAGAGGTTGTAGGGCTATGGCTGGTGGGAAATTACTCATTAGAAAACCAAAATCCAAACTCCAGCTGTCAATGTGCAGCAGAAACCCTGTGGTTCCAGTTGCAATCCCAACTGGGGCCATTAGGTAGCATGTGTTCACTAATATGCTGGGGGGTTTGGAGAAATCACTGTTAACAAGGGAAGGACCTAAAGCTTTTCAGTAATTATGTTAATCCTGTGAAAAAGTGTAGTTCACACATCTTTTTTCTCTCTTTTTTTGTTCAGTAATTTAAAGATATGCCTAAGGATAAGTAGTGTTCAGCAAAATTTGGCATAAATAAGGAAACTTAAAGTTCAGAGATCAGGGGAGGCTGGCCGTGTGTGAGTTCTTGGATAGGTGTGATGGGCTAGATTAGTAGCTTACTGTCTTTAAAGCATTGCAGAGTTGGCTGGAGAGCTATTTAAGTTTTGGTGCCAGATGACTATTGAGCAGGTGTGCAGGAAGCTTCATTTAATTCTCACAGAGCCTTTGATCACTGTGTACCAGGCTTGCATAGACAGCAGCTCTCCCTAGACTGCCCACTGCCAGATGCTTTCTGGCCCCACAGTCCCTTTTCTAGCCCCATTTCTTCTCTGGCTGCAGAGGACTGGAGCAGTGGCATTCGTGTCTGTGCTCCACCCAACTGCTCTCAGCTTATGCAAAATCCTGTTGATTTTGCATCTAACCTTTATTTGCTCTAGTTTAAAAGAACCCTGATGTCTCTATTCTTTGCACTTGCAAGGGACAGTATTACCAGTCAGAGTCCAGCAGACCTTTTAAATGTGCCTAGCTGAGTGGGATGGTTGTACCTCAGATCATGTATATTTGTAAAGTGGAATTAAGTGGTAGCTGCCTTGCAGCAGTAACCATTTGGGGAAAAGAAAGTGCAGAACAGTGTTATTTTAACCACTCTGGCCCTGCTGCCAAATGCTGAGTCTGTCTCAGTGGTCATTACTGTAGTTGTTTGTCATCCAATCAATCCTGCAGCAAATATCAGTAACTAATGTGCTAAATCTGCTTTTTAAAGCTTCACAGTAGGATCCTGAACAACTGTGTCCTTCCTTAAATGTGTATCTGAAGGGATCAAGCAAGATTCTTTGTCAAACGGCTGTGCTCAGGGCAGGGAGTCTTGGACTGTGGAGTTGGGAAGGGAGTTTGCCTGCATTAGTGTTCTGATTCACAGTGGAAATGTGCTTTTGATGTGAACCTCACAGTTGTCCTTGCTTAGTGTGCTTTGGTTTGTGTTACTGTGTTCTTAGAGTACAGATTCCTTTATTGCAAAATGGAAGTGGGAGATATTTCCTAGGAATGCACCTGGAATGTGCTATCCTCTAATGTTGGATTTTCAGCACCAGCTCTTTCTGTGCACTTCTCCTTCTGTGCCACGCTTGTGTAGACAGGAGGTCAGTGACACCAAAGTGGTGAAAACTCTTCAGAAAGTCTCACAGCTTTCTGAGCTTGGCTGAAGGTTTTAACCTGAGTATTTAAGTCAGTAAATGGTGCTGCTTTAAGCAAAATCACAACTTCTGCTTGTCTCACAAGCACTGGCTTTCTGCACATAGGCAAAGAGCCTCCCTTCTCTTCAAAGACAAAGAGCACAACTAACTCACTAAAAACCCATTTAAATTGCCAGCATCTTCATACTGTGCTCCCATGCCACATGGAGCCTTGTCCATTGGGGTGAGACTTCTAGGTGGTGCTCAGTGCCTGAACAAGAGGAGGTTGCTAATAGGGAACTTGTCACTCAAACACTTCACTGCAGGGCCATTCACATGTATGCCTTTCTACATGTAGAATTTATCTGCTAATGACAGCAATTCTTACCTGGGTGATGAAATTTAGATCACGTGAAACTCTTTACTCTTCCACAGAAGTTCATCCAGAGTTTTTCAGGGGCTGTTTCAGTACAGAGTTTATATACCAACACTGCCATTACAATAACCCATGGAAGATGTCTGTAATGGTGCTGCTGTGGGGCAGACATGGTATCTGTCACACACGTGTGATCTTCATGGTTCACACGACCCTTTTCTCTATTCCAGGTTTACGTGGGCTGAACTGATGATGTCTCTCTGATTTTGTAACCAAAGATGCAATATTAAATGGGTAAAATTTCTCACTGAATATAAATTTACAGTGTGTAAGTGGTATTCCTTGTTGAATTCCTTACATTTTAAATGAATAATTACGTTTAAAAGGAAGTGAGATATGACTACGTGTATCTTAACTGAAAACCAAACACAGTCTCAGAGAAGCTGTGAGAGCAGAGCCCTTGCACTGCCTGTGTGTGATAAGCAGCAGCTGGCAGCCTTGGCAGAGTTCTGCCAAGAGCAGGGTTGGTCCTTGTCACCACGTCCCATCTCAGCAGAACCTGGCTGGAGCACAGTCCCAGAAAAGGTGAGAAATCAGGGAACAAATGCTCCTAGTATTACTAAATTCCAGTGCTTGTACCTGCATGAATGGTGAAGAGCAGCATTGCTCATATTAGCCCAGAGACCTATTTCACACAGAACTGATTTCTGGCAATCTCTAGCTATTACAATGATAAATGACAATAAAATAGTTTCATGGTGAACAATCTGTCAGCAGACTAGGAAAAGGTGAGCCAGGGAGGCTACAGCTGGATAGAGCTGGAGCTGTACACAGGTGTGAACTTAGGACAAGCAAACTCAGTGTCCCTTTAGACTTAGCCTTTTTTATTTAAAAGATATAAAGTAAGAAAAGCTCACTCTTACACCCGCTTTCTGACATAATTGTGTCTCTCAGATACCCTTAGGAAAACATTTCAGGGCAATCCTGAAACTGGTACCCACCCTCTGCTGCAGTGGAGCGCAGTCCCTCTTTGCAGTGGTGGGTGCTGAGGCAGGAGCAGGGGCAGCCAGGAGGTCTCTGGGCAGCGGAGTGTGGAGAACAGCTGTGCTCTCCCTTCACACCTACACACCCCTCCTCGGATGGGTGTCACATGTCCCCCAGTTTGTTTGACAGCAGTAAGTGCACTGCCTGGTGGGAGGATCTGCTTCAGTATGAAGTGACACAGAAATGATCTGTAAGGCTTATTTCTTGGCCTGGTAAATCTGTTTTGAGGGCTGGTGACAGGTGCCATGCTTTTCTTCATGATACCCAAATCTTTGCCACTAGGATTAAGAAGTAAAAGCTCTGTTTTGGTTGTTTCTTTGCATTTGCTGTTCTGGTGGGCTGTGGCCTCTGGTGTGACAGGAACAGAGAACCAGCACCAGCTCCAAAGGGAGCTGCTGCTGTGGGGTCAGAGGTCCAGGCTGATCTGGGGGTTATGAGGAGACTGTCCCAGGGCCGGTGACACACGTCTGACTACTCCACACAACGAAGAAAATCACATTGAGGATCTTTTTTGTCACAGTCCCTTCAGCAACCTTTTGGCAAGGTCGAAGGTGGCACTTGGCCGCTGCCCTTGAGTCTTGCTGCGTGCGGTGCCCCTCCACAGGGAGGCCAAGTGTCCTGTGTGGGGAAAGCCTGGCCAGGCTCCCAGGGAGGCGTGTGGCCTGGGGGGCCCAGGAGTTTGGAAGTGACAGCTCATAAAACTTGATACTCTGTGACTGATACAGATAATCTAATAAAGCATTAGCAAGACTCCACGCTGGAGACACAGCTGCTTCAGTTGGGGCACGCCTGGCTGGGCATGGTTGCTGTAGCATGGATGTGGATGTTTCCTTACTGCTGGGAGTGGAGGGAAGCTGGGGTTTGTCACCTTACTACAGCTCTGCTGTCAGACCCAGGAGGGGAAAAAAACAACCTGGCAGTATTAGAAATCACAATCTGACTGGAAACTCCACAGGTTGGAGCCCGTCTGCACTGAGAACAGAGGCTCTGAGGCGTTTCACCATGAGCCACCTAAACCTGCTGCTTGAAGATGTGTCTGTCATCAGGACCTTTCCTTATCAACGGTCAGTGCTTTCCAAAAACTGGGTCAGGTGGCCTAAAATACAGAGAAACACTGAGAAAACAGCTCACTGAATGTAGGGGGAAAAGGCACAGCAAAAATATCTGATGATCGTGCTCTCTGCTTACCCTCCTGCACCGAACTGATACTCTGATCACTTCTGTAGTCTGTCTCCTGTCTGAGCTTACCAGGTGAGTAATTTCATAATGCACTGCCTTCTATCCATCCTTCATGACCAGTAATAAGGAAAAAATTACTGAGAATATTCTACACTACCTCCTGCTTAGACTTTTTAAAACAGTGCATTTGGAAGTGGAGCTGGTGCTCTGAACTACAGCGCTCAGTAACATAGCAGCAGGCTGGCTGTTCTGTCTCCTTGGCTATCTTCTCCCTTGGGCTTTTCCTCTTAGACATAACAGCAAATTTGTTTCAAAGTAGTTGTGTTGGGCATTAACAGTTAACACCTTAAGGAAAATCACTCAAGTTCAGTAAGTTTTCTTTAGCTGTTTTTTGTATAAATACTCTGTGTTTTAGCATTTGATGGACCCTTCTCAGGCCCACTTGACAAATTTCAAAGTCCACTTACTGTAAGTGGCCAAAGCATCTCTAGCAAGGAAAATTTAATGCTTTGACCTTTCTTACACACGCCAAGAACCAGCATATGACAGTGTTCCTTGCAAGGCACTCCTGAAAACCATCTTGTTAGATTTGAGTCTGCTAGCCTTTAGGGGTATAATGTAGAGAAATTCTATTGCAGCTCTCACAATCCAGCATCCATGCTAATGACAAGAATGACACCTAAAGCATTTTTTTGCTTTTTCTTTCATTTTTGTGAGGAGTAGTGTCTAATTTCCCTGGCTGAACACCAGAAGATAGATTCTGCTTCTGAAAGCTCAAGTTCAAAACCAGAGACACTCTCAATAGGTGCTCAGGTTTCTGAACACAGTTTTTTTGTGTGTGCTTTTCATTACGTTGGCGATCTGTTCTTGTTCTATCTGTGTGCTGAAACAATAAAACAGAGAGTGGAACACTTGCTTTCTTCCCATGATTTTAATGTCTGCTGGAAGGTTTCCCTTAGCTCTGAAAGAGATTTTTCCTTGCTACAATCATGTTATTCAGGTTCACGTTACAGGAATCTATGACTAAGCAAGTACCCAGGAAACCCTTCAGAGTAGCTTGTACACTATGCTTCAAGTTCCTCTACATATCATATATATGTGTAAAATGGAGTGTACAACACACTTTTTTCTTAAAAGCACAGATATTCTCTCCTGCAAAAAGACTGCTTTTTCCCTTCTTAAAAGATAGGAGTAGTAGATGGACAGTTCGTGTTCCAACTCAGTCATGCATGCTTGCTGCTTTTATTTGTCCTTTCATTAACTCTCAAGATTTGGCACAACAGGAGCATTATATAAGATTAAATAATTCTTACATAAGTCTGAGTGAATGCCTTTCATGAACTACTGGGTGCTTATCATGGCTATAAGTAAAAATGAATCACTTCCTTTTTAAACTGGAGCTTTCAACCTTATATTCTGTGTGGTTAATTGCCACAAACCAAAATAACCTTTTGAGCTCTATGAATTTTCACAGCTGCAGAGTGGAGAAAAAAAACCTCTCACCAATGAATAGAAACTTAAGAATTTCCAAAAGAAATTATTCCCCACTCTAATTGCCTCTTTTAGCACAAAGCCCAGCTCATTTATGCCAGAATGTTAAATGTTCCTAACACATGTCTGTAGAGCCAAGAACCTGAGTATCATCTAAAGGACAGAATGAGAAAGAAAAAAGGCAGGACAGTATGAATTCCACACTTTAGAATAGCATGGAGCACAGCCAACAGGTCAGGAAGTGTAGGTAATTAGCTTTTGCTAAAAGCTGCAGATTGAGTAGGATCAGGGCTCAGCAGTCCAGTAACAGAATCAGGGAGGACTCTCAACATGTCCTTATATATAGGTAATTACAGGAATGTACCTTGTGCATGCTTTTAAACTATGGCAATAAGTATCCAAGGCCAGATTAGTATGTGGAATAGGAATCAGCAATTCAGGAACCTAGGAGAAAACTGAGAGAAAAGCTTTTTTCCAGTCTCCTTAATAGAAATACTTGAAAACCAGTACTGGGAATGGTCAGAAATTGCAGAAACAGCACTGGGACTCCAGTGTAAGACTAGGTTATGGTGGTGGAGAAATTCTTTGGCCTGTCATCCTCCTCCACTCTGGGAAGGTCATCCCCTGGTACAAGAATGAGTTCCTTGCGTCTCTGAAACACAGGTAAGAGCAGCAGTGAAGGATCTGGTGTAGGAAGACAAAGTCTGTGTAGGGAAGTACTGCGTTGGCAGTAGGAAGACATGGAAATAAAAGAGAGGCTGAAGGTCAGAAAACCACTGTCTGTCATGCTAAGGAGGAAGAGGAAAGAAATGAGGAAAGCAGAAGTATTTGACACATATCAAATGAAGCAAACAATCTCTCTGATAAATGGTATAGAGTACCTAAAGCTGGAGAGAAGAAAAAGGTTAAAATATTCTGCTAAAAACAACATGATAAGTCATCCATACAGAAACAGAAATCCCTTGTTGGCAAACACAGGAATGGGAAGTATAGGATATAGTCAGTATATTAAAAGACCAGTGGATGGCAGCATATTTTTACTACCAGAATACTGGGCTGTCATGCCACATGTTTTGGTTGTAGCTCATCTGCTGACTTAACACATCATATGTCCCAAGAACAAATCCATGTTTCACTCCGGTAAGTCAGCATAAGCTGCAAAGATTCGTGCATTTTATGTTCAGATCATGTTTCTCCAAGACAGTGGTGACCACTATTGTAGCTGTCTCAAACTGACTCATCTGGAAGATCAGGAGCATACTCACAAGAATAGGAGTCAGCTGCACACACTCTCTATGAGCTTGTAAGAATATTTTGGGAATAAAAACTCAGAAGGCTATGCCTGAAGAATCACCTTAGTGTATTATTCTGATAGTTCAGTGTGGTCTCAGTCCCAAGTTTATTGTTCTGCTATGAAGCTGGTGATTTCTTCTCAAAAGCTGGGAATAAAGTCTGTAAATTATAGAGAAATTTCTGGAGATACAAAATTATATATGAAGACAAAAACTGTGTACCACTTCAGGTCACAGCATAACACCCATCCAACCCAACCTGGTGAGCATGAAGTAATTACAGGGAACACTTATTTGCTAATTAGACTTCAGAGAAAAACCTACATTATTCTTGATTACCATATTTATTGACTCTAAGTGGAAAAAACCCAACAAGTCTTAATGGATTTTACTCATTACCATACATACTGTCTATATTCCCTGTTCACAAAAAATTCAACTGAGAAAGAAAAATATACATTTTAAAAGAACACTTTCTTAATTAATTTCATAAACAGACTTCCAATAAACTTCTGAAAGTTAGAAAGAAAGCTTTTTCAAGAGTTATAGCTCATGTTTTCTGAAGCAAAACACTTAATGTAAAGTACACCTGACATCTGACTTCATATACCTCAGAGGTTTTCTATGTAGTCTTCACTAAAGTGTACTTAGTAAATGTTTCACAGTATCAGAGAATGAGTTCCTCCATCAGCTTTCAAACCTGTGAATTACGTACTCAATGTAAACAAAGCTTCTATAAAAGGACAGTTCAAATACAAAAAAAAAGAGGGCATTAGTAGCCAAGTTTCTTTGGGAGATAGATTGCATTTGGTTCTAACTTCCTTAGAAAGAGCAGCAGACAAAAAGCATGGTAATCATTTTTGTTATTTGAAGCTCTTCAGTTTTAAGAGCATTTGTAAAAACAGACCAGATTAAAACAAACTGAGATTTGCATAATTAATTTTGAAACAAAGCATTCTTAGTGATAAATGCATTAAGAGCTGAAATAATGTTAAGACAAGCTATTGTTTGTCAACTTGTCAGATATATGTGCTGAAGCTTCCCTTCTAATTACAAGATGTTTAGTACAGCACAACAGATATTTTAAAACTAATAAAGATGCTGGAATGTTTCTTCAATTGTAGTGCACTTCATCTGAGAAGATTACCATGACAAAATATGAAAAGGAAAGAGGACAGAAAGCAATGATTTATACACGTTCTAATTTTTCACTTAGAAATTCTTCCACACTATCTGTATTCCACTTGAGGATGCTCAGTTCTTCTGCAATGTTCCCACTGTCGTCCAGCAGCTTTAGTACAGGGTCAGAACCACGCACATACTGGGGGAGGGAAAAGAAAAGTCAGTTACCTTGGGTGGGAAATGCATTCTCCGTACTCACACCGTCCCTGCTCTCAAGTGATTTAAATCAGTTCAGACTTCTGACTTGCATTTAATGTCAGAGAGGGGAAAGTGGAGGAACAAGTCAAAGAAAGGGGGGTGGGTGTCAGAAGTATCTCCTTGTTCTCCTTGGTGCCACAGCAGTTAAGGCATGTGCAGAGGGGCAGTGCCACAAGCCTGCCTTTGACAGAGGGTATTTACTCAAACTGTTTCAAGTTACCCAAGATGGATTTTTGAATCAAGCAGATGAATGATTTTTCTTACATGATCAATAGCCTTTTTACCATTTTAGAAATTCTGTGTCACTTTAACAGGTCAAAGTTCTACTATAAATTTCTAATGTAATCATATTCTTTCTTGTTGTGTTGTATCTGTGCCTACTATGCTTTGCTGGTAACATAATTCTTCAGCGCTTCTCTAACCAAAATAAGTAATGTAAATAAAACACTTTTAACAGCATCAGAAAGCTCTAACCATTTAAGTTTATGGAAAGATTTCTCCAGGAGTATTTCACTTTGCTCAACTGAGCCAACCTAGTTGGTTTTACTTAATGAAGCTAGTGGCACCTCTAATCAGTTTTCCAAAAGTATTGTGAAATAACACAGATTCATTTGCACATTTTTTTTTCTGGTAGTACTCAATACCAATTGTAGTCTAGACTGCTTTGATGTTCAATGAATCTACAAAGTTGAAAAAAAAAGAAACAGCCAGACGTACAGAAGGAGAGAAAGCTTTTGAAAGAAACTGGAGGACATGGAGACATGAATGCGTGAGACAGGCAGAGGAAATCTGTTCTACATAGAATCTGCTGCTGAGAAGACAAATCACTTACTGCAGCCATGCATAGCTATGAAGTGATTCCAGATGGTGCCATTTGGGCAAACAGAGATGAGAGCACAAGTGTGAGAATCAGGATGTGTATCTGTGAAGTACACTTGAAACTCACACAAGATTTTTAGAGAAAGGTGAAGTCTTAGACTCGATCTTGAAACCAAAGAATTGTTGAAGCTTAAGGCAGTGCAGCTTATACAACTTTGCATATATGCAAGTCACAAGAAACACCATTCAGTATATGCATTTCTATGCATTTCTATAGTATATGCATGTTTGAAGTATACAGAGAAAAACCAGCACAATAGAATACGGTAAGAGAATTCTGAGAGGGAGAAGCAAAATCCAAGAATCACTGAATGTATGGAAACGGCAGCTCCATAAGAAAACTAGGGGAGAACAGGAGAAAAAGAAACTATGGCAGGACAGCTTGAGTAAATCCAAGATATCAACAAAGTAAGAACAGAATATAAACATTCCTCAGATTCTTTTCCCATCTGCTACAATAATAATTTTCTCTTGGATTAAAACCAACCAAACAATAATAAACCAAAACCTCACCACCAACAAATTAGTACCAAACAGTCACTGAGCAGTAAACAAATCAGTATTACTAGCAAGAACTTGTAAAGATTCACATTGGCAATGCAAATATATGTCCTCTGCTAAAGGATAACTTAATCAGCAAATAGGGAACAATCCATAGGAGAACAGTCTCCATCAAACTTAGTTCTTCCTAACATTGCAAATAAAAAAGTTAGGCTACTACTCACCTTGATTTGCAGTCCCCTGAAGAGTTTTGGCTTATCACTCCTGACAAAAGCTACAGTTTGGAGAAAAGACAGAGGAAAATCAAATTCTTCTCTACTTGCATAAAGTAGATTTACATCGAATTATCAGTATTCCCCAAATTATTTTTTTAAATTATGCTTTAGAAGGTATTTTAATGTTAAAATCTTAGTACCTTCACAAAATTAATAATACTAAACTTATGCCAGAGGAACACCTATTTTTGCTAGTAATCCAAAAAAGAATTCTATCTGCTCAGATTTTCCTTGAACACCAGTGCAACTGTGTAAGGCACT
Source organism: Oreocharis arfaki (assembly GCA_013398015.1). NCBI lineage: Eukaryota > Metazoa > Chordata > Aves > Passeriformes > Paramythiidae > Oreocharis > Oreocharis arfaki. Next base: position 372,355 of record VZRR01002333.1, read on the forward strand.
TTATCTGCACATACAACTGACAGCCTTCAGCAGACTGGCCCATATGCTGCTGCTACGCAAATGTGAGGAAAAGCGTTGGAGCGATCAAAATCTGGCTGAGGATAAGCTTTGTGAGGGAGGCTGAATGTGACACCCATCTCATCAGCACACTCCACACACGCTGCAGCTCTGCGGGGGACAGGGCACACAGGAAACTGTGGGGAGAGGTGTTATTCTGGTGAACAAGACAGACAATCTTGTCTTGCAGAGATCTCCGAGATTACGTGTTGAAAAGCAGCAAGAAAACAAGGCTAGCAAACAGGAAGAGAAGCCGGTGTCTGCTCTTCTCTGACACTCCTGAAGGCAGTCGGCATCAAGGCTCTATGGGCTACATGGAGAGAAGGCCAGGTCTGAGGTGGGCTGCTGCTGCACAACTCCTCTCATGCAGCACTTGTCAGCAGGCATAAGGTATTAACAGCACAACCCAGGCCTTGCATTAACCTTAACTTTGAAAAGACAATATGAAGTATTTCAGGACAAAGTGTGAGCATAATCCCCTATTTCAAAGCACTTCACCCTAATGAATGTCTAAGTTCTAGAAGTATTTAAAATTTATTTAGAAAATAACAGTCCTCATTCCTCCTTCTTACAGTCAGGTTGTGCTAAAAGCTGAATTTAGTATCTGTATTGACATTAAGTGGATTCAAGATGTTCCTGCAGTATGTCAGTAGCATCTCCCCAAGGATGAACCCTGTCAGTATGGACTGACTCCTACAAGGGTGCCAGCTGCATGTTAAAGCTGCCTTTTCAAGGTTAGACAACAATGAATCTCTCACAAATTGCAGTGCATCCAGCTGGTGCATGGAGATGAGTGCAACCTCAGGACTAATGTTTCATACTGCTTGACAAAGTGTAGTGCTTTCCTCAGTAATTGCAGAGATATCCCCTGGCATCTTTATACCTATCTTTACATTACTGCAGACAGTTACCTTAACACTTTCTCAGCATGCTTAGACAGAGTAGCACTTATTTTCTTCTCTCTTACACTGAGCTCCCAGTACAGATCAAAATCATATACTCTGCTTTCTGTACCAACCACTACACAGTATAAGCAAGGTAAAAAAATACCAGTGGCCCATGGAGCTGCCAGATGTACCAGGCCCCTGAAGGAAATGACACTTTGTCTTTATTCTTTCTACAGGACTATACACTAATGTCATACTGTAAGCTGTGTATAACAATTTCAAATCACCCAAAATAACCAGTACTTGCTCACATACTGCAGTTTGATTCTGATTTAAACTCAAAGATATATTTTCAACTTCAGTGTTTCCCATGCCCTTGTGACATGTTGTCTTGGCTGTCATCAAAAGTAATGTGCAAAAAAGCAGCAAAGAAATGTCTTATTCCTTGTTAAGTCCACAGACTGTTGAAATGTTTCTGGAGGATTTTTTCCACATTTTTCTTCAACTTAAATCTAAAGCTGAAATCAGTCTCTAGGGCTTTATATGAAAAGAAGGTTGTAAAAAGCAGTCAGTACAGTGGGTAACTAATTGCAAAATGGTAAGAGAACATAGTAAAATGGATAAAGTTTCTGAAGCAAATCTGAACTCTGGAACTCAACTGCATTAAAAAATAGCCTTTGGGAGGGACGTCAGGTTACAGCACTTTAAGCTTGTAACAGGTGTGAGGATTTGCTACTTGAGTGACAGATGAAAGCTCATTTGGACGTGAGAGGCTGTTCTCTGGCTGCAGCGTTGGACTGAACAAGATCACATAAAGTGGAAACAGCATTAGGTGGAAGAAGAAAGTATTCTATAGGCAGCATTACATTCTGCCACATTAAAAGTAGCTATTACACGCTTGTATCAATGCCAAATGTCTAAATCTTCTGAAAGCTGAAGCACTACAGAACATTTTTCCTGAAATTTTAGACAGCTGGCACAAAATTAGTTTCTGTTATGGCATATTTATTTCTAATGCTGATCATAGCGACTTTCTGCATCACTCACTTGAATTTGCAATGCAACAAAGAAAAACACTCAATGTACAAATAACTTAATTTGTATATTCTGAATTTTGGAAGCTAAAATGAGAAACTTGAATACTGACATGCATTAAAACCACAGATTATCCCATCAAACACTTTTTTTTTTCTTTCCACAAAATCAGTCCTTGAGTTGAACCAGCAGACTTTGACATGATGGGGTTAGAAGTGAGATGCAGCTACAGTGCAAATTTTGGGACACACAACTGCTTGCTTATCATGGGATGTGGTGCATATGCTCCACCTTCACATTGTCCCAAGTTTCCCCTCTATACCCTGACATCAACAATGCTTCTTACAGTTCCATGTCTGAAGGGTACTTGCACATCATCTATCCACCATTATTTAGTAGTTTGGTGTTTAATACTAAAATCCTACCCTAGCTATCTCCCCATTTTCTCCTCTCTGTAGCAGCTTTAGAAATTACACACCACAGAGAAACAAGCCTTCCTCTAACCCATTCATCGGTGAGCAGGAGAGGCATTTTCCACTGTGACTTCTGTTAAGATGAACTCTGAGCCCATGTTCTGGTGAATTAATCACTGGGCCAGAAGTCAGAGCTGTTCTCCAGATACCTTTGCAAAATCACTTCACCTTATGCTCCTATAAACCTCGAGCAGTACCAAAGCACTTCTGTTGGAAGGCACTCCTGAGATGTTCCTGAAGAGCAGACTGGATTGCCACTCAATCAACTACACCTACAAGGTCTTAGAAGGATCAAGTGTGTACAAGCATTTTAAAGCCTGGCCCGCATTGAACAGCGCTTTTAAAGACCTAAAACCAGCCTGTACCTACCTATGAACACAGTAGAATGGAGAAGTCACTGCTATTGTTATAATGTCCATTTATTTCAATACAAAACAAAGAGGTGTTATAAGAAAGTCTGTGCAAACTAGTTTGTTGGAATTCAATCCCCGAGTCCTAAGTGGAGACTGTTAAGGAATCTAAGAATCACTTTGGCCCAAAGGGCAAGTCTGCATATATGCACACACACAAACCTGCACTGTTCCCTACGAGCAGCAGGACACAGCATAAGAGAACTTCCTGACCCAAAATGGACACAACACCACATCTCCCCAGGCAGAACAAACAGCTGTTCTGAGTTAATTTGAATAAACAGAAAGCAAGTGTAATATTACTTCAGGTAAGCTAAAGGGTAGTCTGCTTGCTTGGCCATGAATTATTAGACACAAGCCATTTGAAAGTCAGAAATCTTACTGGAGACACGACTTTGTGCATAATGTTGCAGAATTTTACATAAAAAAGGCATGAAGGACTTGACCATAAAGACTTGGCTATTTTGTACCTGAAATGAACTTGAATTAAAAAAAAAATTATCGAGGCATTGCCAATTATCAAGTGTTAAGTCTGTGAAAAAGAAAACAAACCAAAATGAAGGGTAGAGTAAGAGAGGGACATTTTTTGAAGACAGGAAATTCCAAAACTTAATAATGCCACCAATAGCTAAGCATTGCTAAGACAATTGGCAATATTTGCTAAAAATGTGAATATGTAACTCACTGGGCAAGCCAAAAGCATAAATGTCTTCCTTTAGACTCTTCAATAACTTGTTTTGGGGACAAATACATGCTCTGCAGTTTTGAAGATGGTATGAGTCTGCTTCAAAAGTCACCATGAAAGCCTAGCAAAAAGACTGAACTACAGCACACAGCAAGCACTCATTTACATTTTAATGACTATAGCTCTGTACCTTTTGGGAACCTCAGTTTGAGATAAAAATTTAAATTTAAGAATTCATATGGAACATCAATAACTACTATTTGTAGTCTCTTAATCAAGTTACAATGCAGCTGTTCATGATTTTATAAAAAGCATCACAGTTCCAGTCAAGCCTGAAGAAGAAACTTCAAAAAATCCCAAAGACAGGGTACTTTGTATAAGCAGTTGGGCAAGAAATATTTCTGAATCTGAAGAGAAGTATTGTTTTAATTTGTGAGTCATCTGTTTATGAAAGATTATGTTAAAGCAATGCATGTCTCCCACTACAATATCAATATTTCTTAGCAAGAGTTTCAGTAATGCTTTTATCTGTACAAGATTTAAGGTTAATATAATTTTCTACCTTTCCTTCATCAGTATTTATGAATTACAGATTAAAATAACTAGAAAATGAGTGATCTTACCTCATACAATACAATCTCATAAGAAAGTATATTTTAGTAGCTAAAAGAATCCCCCTCACACTTGGAGAACTTGGGTGGTATAATAGTGCTGATTAACTCTGAAGTCAGAGGATCTCATGTAGCTACACACTGCAGGAGTTCAAGGATTAAGGACCTTGTTTCCAGAACAGATTTGCTGGGAGCATATCCATTTCTTAACTAAAAGAGTCACACAGGGAGAGGTGAGAATTATTTTATTTTAAAAAAAGAATGGAGAGAAATATGAAAGGAATGTTCAATGAAAAAACCCAGTCTTAATTCAGTTTTTTAAACAAACTGGAAAGAATGAAGGAGTCTAAACACTGATCTCCTATCTCATGCTGAACAGAACACAGCTGCCACTGAAAAGTCAACTTAAAACAAATATGCTAGATTAATCACTGACTCAGCTAATTCATTATTCTATTCCAGAGCCTTAGTTTTATGGATGTCAGCCAAAAACTGTCACATTTTGTGTTACCTGGTATATTAAGATATTGCTTCATCTATGAATCTTGTCACTTAGGTTTTTAATATTCTACTTCGATGGAGTGCTTTTAAATGGCAAATATTTAAGAACAGTTTTATACAGAACAATTTCAAAATACATGTAATATAGGAATTAGAGTACAGCATTTGTAACAGGGCAATTTATTTTTAAGCGAAATTTATCAGTAAGAATATTTCAGTACTGAATTTAAAAGAGATGTACAGAAATGTGGTCTATTACCAGACTTATCCCAAGAAACTCTATCTGAAAAACCTAACAGACATCCTTGACCATCTTCACAAAAGCATTTAGTAGTTTGGTGTGACACTACAAACAATAACATCCAGTTCAAGACTGAGATAATCTTGCAGACTTTTTCATCCTCTTGCTGAGGACTAGATTTTTTTCATCACTTCTCACTCCTTTGCTTTCCTAGTATATACAAATATATTCCATATGTAATGATTCTCACATTTCAGGCACACAGGTGTATTCAGCAACTGTTTATAGCTTAAGATTATATAACCAGTAATTTTGAAAGAAACTTTGATAGAGAAGGACCATAGAATATTGCATCTAGTAACCGTGAGCAACCCACAGCTTCTTCCAACGGTGTAACTTTTACAAACCTTTGTTAATTCAAGTCATTTCAATCCTTAACTATTTTAATATGTGAATCTCATAACAAAAAATCCAACCACAACAAAAAAACCAACAAAATAACATTATTCATCCTTTGGCCAAATAAAACATAATCCAGAAGCAGTCTGAGACACATCAAGTCTGTGGGACTAAGCCAAGTGACAAAACAATTTAGACAGGTACTTAAAGGTCAAGACTTCACAGTTACATACAGGAATAACATACATTAATTCACGTAATTCTAATATATACACAGTCCTGCAATTAACAGCGCCATTTTGTGTATATTCTGGGGGAAAAACCCAAACACACCTAAACAAACTCTAACAAAACCCTCAGAGAAGCTGTGGAAAAGGATTCTGTTATTTGTGATGAGACATTGTCAGTGACAGGCTGCACAGTTCAATGAAGCCTACAAAGACAATGCTTCAAAAGCAGCAGCATGACCTTCAGGAAACCTAACTTCCATAGCAAATGTCCAAGTGAAAAGCTGAAATAAAAACACTTCTCGAATATAAATGTCTTAAGAGGAAGACATTAAATACTGTTTCTGTTCAAAGTTAAAATAAAGGACAAAATCTAAGTATTCTGAGATTAATACTAATGTGAAACAAAATACCAGCTGGAAGAATATATTCTACTGCTTTTAAAAATTTTAAAGTATGCTTCTAGTATATATCCCATCTTCCAACCTATTCTAATACCCTAGCAGTAAATTTGGTGAAGATAAATTTAGATTGAGTAGCTGCAGAAATTGATGATGAAAAGACAAAGGAGAAATTTAAGTGCTTTACTGAGTCCTTTCTTAATTCTTCCCATAACAAATAAAAACTGGTAGTCAAAACAGAGTTCCTACTTTAAAAACAATGAAATTTATCCAGCCACTTAAAAAAGTAAGCTATATGATTAATGGAATGAAAATATTTAAGGAGGTCTAGATAACCAAGAATTAAAAGGAAAAAAAAAGTCACAATTTTCAAGTTTTTTCTTTTGCACCATTCCAAGTCTTTGGAACATGTTTCAAAGTGTGCACACAGCAGGAATTGAGGGCCATTCCCTGCAAGGACCTACACATGAAGATAACTGAGAACATAAGGCAGGCTGGAGGCAGGCTAACAAACTGACCTTTTCCCTCAAACCTATGGCTCAAATGAGCACTTAACTGTTAAAAATCCAGAACCATAAAGCAGCTGAGTGGGCAACAACAGTTGGGAATGTTTTTATGTTTGCTAAGTTTGAACGGTCATGGACATAATACAGACTCCTGTGCTAACAAAGTTAATCTCCTCACATCCCTCAAGTAGGATAAGTCATTTAAAGAATTCTTATTTTGACATTTTGTACAGTGGAAAAGAGAAAACAGCTTTGCTCTGGTTTTGCAGTCATTCAACTCAACTATGTGTGGGCAGGCAGAGGTGGCAGGCAAGGGCATAAAGCAGCACAACTTATGTAAATTGTAACCTGTTTTAAAACATCTTTTTCCCCCCACCATTTGTCAGCCAGCCTTCAAACTGGGAGGTATTGATACTTCCCATGGCAGATGGAGACATGCTATTTGTGCAATTTTAAATTCTAAAGCTGGATTAGTACTTATGTCCAACTATATCTAAAGTACAGTATTAGGGTCCTCATTACAGGAAAAAACCCAAAAAAACCCGTAGTACTGCTATCACCTAAGCTCTTCCATAATTTATGAGAAAGGTCCAGTTTGAAATTTCTCTCAGATTCTTTTCCTACAGCTTCCTCCCATCAGACACTGATGGTACTGATTTTCCTTTTACACCACTGCATTCCATTCCTGTTAGCTGACTGTCATTATCCACTGATAAAACAATTATATGGCAGGATCTGTGAAAGTAAAGTCGTTCCATAAGTGCACAATATAATTTCATCTATCGGTTACTGGAGACCGGTTCTGTGACTCTCAGGTCAATGCAACTTCACTGATATAATATACTAAATTTATGACTACTTGTAATAGTACTTAAAAGTACATTTTGTCATTCAATGTGACAGTATTTCATATTAGAAGGAATACTAGTGGCTTTACTTACCCTGGACTTGAGGGAACCTTCCCAATTTTCATCCACATACTTCTAGGACAGCTCCTGCATAAAGCTGTAATAATAAACAGAAGCTGTTAATGACAAAAGTAATCTAAATTACTAGTTTATTTATAGTGTGTTATCTGTTGAACTATTTTTCTCTGAGAAGACAATATGCTATTCTGTTGATGCTAATTACAAGTAAGATCCTAGACAGAATCGCAGTTCCAGACCTGTCTCTGATTTATGCAACAACTGACTGTTCACTCAAGATACCTGATAATTTTCATTCATTATACCAAAAATGCAAAAAGAAAAAAAGATCATTTGAGATATACTGTTGGTATAAGCAAAGTTTCATTTTAAAAAGGCAACTGGACATGTACCAATGGGAATTATGGGCTAGTAATAGCAAAACTATTTCTTCCTTCCCAAAGATACTAACAAAATCTCATTAAATGAAATTTTAGTTCCACTTTAAACCTAACTTGGACAGTGAAATACTTATAATAAAGATAAGGCAGTGACTCCTCATTTGAGCTGTTGGTTGATTTTATTTAATTGTGTTTGCAGAAAGAGGACAGATCACATTAACAGGCCTTAGGTGAAGTAATATGTACAGGCTGGGCTAACTTGGATACTTGCACTTAGATGTCAATCACTTCTGTCATCTATGCAAGATACTCAGATTCAATCTTCTTAAAATATAAGTTAATTTCAATTTTATATAATATCTAAATTTAAAAACCCTCCACCTAATTATCTTGCATACTGTCTTTTTTTCAGACTATTTTGTGACTTTTTTTGCAACATGCAAATGATTCTGTAGTTTGCTGAATCTTAAATAAATTAACAACAGATTTTCCAGCTACTAAAATAGAACTTCATACTCCAAAGTCAGGCATTTTAATATTACACATAGTATATATACTATAGATATAATACTGTATACCAAATCACATCCTTCTAAACCTTAAACTCCACTGTTTATAGATAAGCAGACAGAATGAGCTTAATTTAAATTTTTAAAATTTAATGAATTACCTTCCATAGACAATTAAAACCTCTGCTTTCATTTTCTTTTAGACAGTGTTTTCATAACAAATGTGCAAGTCAGGATATAGAAAAATATAACCTTACTGAAATTAAGTAAATCCACATTTCACTTAAAAGTATGAATTGTGAACAGAAGTAATTAAAAGTAACCTTCATGAACCACTTTGAAAAAGGAAACCACACACGATACAGAAATCTCAAAGACAATTTTATTACCATTTCGTCACCTATCATATGAAGGCATTATGGACAGCCAGAAATACATGCTCATTTCTGAATATTCAAATTCTGAATTCAGGTCCAACTCAGTATTTGCTTAAATACTAGGAATTAGAACTTAAGAAATACTCTAATCATTTGCAGGGAATTACAACTTCTCTCGTGGTGTGAACTTATCAGTAATCATTACTTCCATGGGAAACTGAAGAGAGAATGTTACACTGCATTATCTGTTCAGAACAGCATCTCAGAAATTTGCTTAACTACAGATACATTTTCAACAAAACATTGTATTTAAGATAAAAACCTAAGATTTGACTGTTAAAACCCAGAACTACTATGAAACAATACTCAAGAGATCAAAAATACCAGATTTTTTAAAGCTTTTTCACCACCCAAATAAAGGTTTTTAATTAAAAAAGGCAGTGATAAACAGCTCAGATACTAGCTTGCACAATTAAAGTTCCTCTGGAATTAAAACACGAAGTAATTACAAAGATGGAGGAAACATGGAATAGTGGTTTATAAACTTCACTTACCTTGTCTCTTTCTCATTCTTTAAAAAACATTCAACAGTTCTATCAGCAATCCTAGATTTACAAATTTCTTTGCACACTCACTAATCCATTGAGCATTTATACTGATTTCTCTGATACTGACAGTTATCTGCATTTTTCTATCAAGAAGTCACTATAAAGAAGACAAAGGAATAAATAGCCTTCTATCTAGTTAATTACCTATTTTATGTAAGTCTATCATAAGCTAAGTACAATCAAATTTAGGACCACAGTAAAATGAGCATTTTAAAATTCTCATTACTGCAAATTATTCTTAGTCTCTCTTTTTCCTTCCAACAAGGATTTTTATGGAACAAGATCACTGTAGGAATCTAAAATATGTAAGGCATTTTGTAACTACTCATTACTCCCAGTTTGTAACTCCTGGCCAATATCTGATAGAAATTTAACAAAGAAAACAGCTCAATCATTGATGTCTAAATTTTGAGCTTGTAATTCTGCCATAATTGAAACCCAACTGTTCTGGTACGAAAAGGTTTAGATTCATGCTGGGACAAACAGCTGCTCTCTCGAAGGCTAGACCAGAAAAAAAGAAGAATCAACTGGCTTCATTTATTACTCTAAACAAAGGTGTCTTTTGCAAAAGAAACCAGGTTTATTTGCATCACTTAGCCCACCACAAAAGCCTAGTTGTTAGTATCTGCTGCTGCTACCATCTCGTGGTGTCCAGAGCAGATGTTCTCCAAATTTCCTTGTGAAGGCAGTCACTGTGTTCAAGTATTAATAAGAACGACATGTATCACTCAGCATGGAGGCGCACAAACATCTCGAGTCAGTTCATTACACAATGCTTAACTCATGAGTCAGTTCATTTTAAAGTAATGCTTCACTTGTTTTAGTGCTCATGAAAGTGAGTTTAGTACTAAAAGCAATGAAATAGACTCTCTGAACTATTACTAGTGCCCATGTTAACATCCAAAACAAGTGGTGTTACGATTTCCAGGCTGATTCGTGTCTGCATCTATAAAAAGAACTTAGCTTTTTTTTCAACATTGTAATAGCATGTTTTCTGAGGTTATTGTGACAATATCTGAACTTTTCCCTCATCTTTTCCAAAGCATGAACTTGAGTTCAGTTTCATTCAAAAGTTTTTGGAAAGCACCTGAAATTCTTGTAACAGTTCATACTGATGCAATCAGCATGGCTCTTCACAAGTGAAAAGAGACAAATCACATTATTGGTCATGTCTGCTTTAATGATGAAGGAGAATGCTAATTATAACAGAATAACACCATTTACATAAGAATTGTGCTAGTCAAAAATATGCATTGTAAAAATAAGGAACTTTAACTTACATGAAAGAAAACAGTTCACCTGCTATTAGAAAGGGAAATGAAGCAACTTCTGCAAGACACAATTCCAGCAGTGCTTCATTTATATGCCATTGTTATCACAGTTACTCATGGTGAAGACTCCAGAAGAAAAGTGACATTCCTGCTATGTAACCATTAATGTTTACAACCAAACAGGAATTCAGACCAAACTGAAAAAAAGTGGTATTGAACAGAGATTGCTCCTTGATCATAATAAAATTATGTTAGATCAAAGGTGACAAAAAAGTTTCATAAAATACAGCAAGTTATACCTAATTTTACTTCTAAGACACTTTTGCTTCACACGCTGCTTTTTTCTGACTCCTGACTAAGGGTGACCCTGCCTGACACAGGTTATAAAGTGTCATTCAGACTGGATTTGTACAGCTGTTTGTAATCAGCTGAAAAAAATACAGTACCAGCATGTCTTAAAACATGAAATGAAACAGGCTCTTAAGGCAGAGCCACAAAAGGGTCAATAGCTACTTTATGGTACCTGGATTCTCTCCGATATGTGCATACTGTCCTCTCCTAATATCAAACAGTTTCAAAAATACAGTTAAGTTCTGAGAACAAGCAGAAAAGCAAACTTATGACTACAGCTAAACCTCTAAAATTTTCACTTGCCCCAGGTACAAGATTATCTTCCACTAAATATTTAGTAACGACTCTCTTTCCAATGTAAACAGTGTTTTTATGAAATTCACTGCAATTCTAATTTCATATTATGATATAAGCAGGTCTGCAGAAGAGAGCTCCTCATCTCCTATCAACTTCAAAAAATTTCAGGAAAAATATGGATGTTATTATTCTTAAAGGCCGAAGTTCTTTGGTATATGCAAAATGGTACTGTTGAAAAATAGGGCAAATGATCTCTTATCATTTGCCTGCAAATTAATATTTACTGTGGTCCATCCACAATCACAGAAAGCAAAACAGGTTAATTAATATTTGTTCTTCTGAGAAATTTGCAACAAAGAGATTTTGTTGAAAGTTTCGTTTGCTTTTTCCTAAACTCTTCTACTAGCAGTTCATTTGTGACTTCAACTAGAAAACTTATCTTCTAAACTAGAAAACTTTAAAAGAATATACACTGAGACACAAATGATAAAGTATTTTCTATGGGAGAGAATGTACTTATATGGACAGCTCAAGGTTTTCAGAATCACTCTTGTCTTTCCTTTTCCTGGAGGCAGAACATGAGTAAGAATCTGTGGGTTAACAGGGAGAAGTCAGAAAGCCTCATTGCCAGGAACACTATGAATTACTGCTCTGTAATACAGAAAGCCAAGAAAGTCACTGCTACACTCACACATCATTCTGAACTGATGTCATCAGTAAATTTAGCAACAAAGCAACTTCTACCACTGACAGGTCATTATCGTGTGAAGGGAGATGCCTAACTCTAAATAAGAGTGTTGATACAAAGCCCGACAGTCAAAAACCAGTTTGTGAATCAATGCTACTCCTGTGATTAGTGATATGTATTACAGGCAAATTGCTCTGACCAAAGCTGAAGCAGAATCTAAGCTCTCATTTATTTGCGGGGAAGGAAATTCCAACTGAATATAAGGGTGAAAAAAAGTCACAATGACTGTGTTTTAAGCACTGAAATAATTTACTAAGAAAGATTGTATAATCTGCATCCTTGGAGAGCCTCAGAACTTTGAGTTCTGCTTTGAGTAGGAGACTGAAAGAAGACTTTTTATTCTGTACATACAAAACATAGTTGTGCATTACTATTACATTCTTCAGCACACAGGAAATATGTCATCCATCACTATTTTTGGTGTTAAATGATATCCTATGATTGCAGGATTCTATAAACATTTGTGCTGTTTAAATCCAATAACCACTGAAAAGTTCCAAAACAACTTCTGCTCCTGGCAGCCTATTTTTATTAACTTATGTCTCTGAAATATTTGGTGTGGTGGAAGGTCATGTGAGCAAGAGATCTGGCACAAGGGTGAGAGAGAAAATGCAGAACCTGAGCAACCAACGACTTTAGACCTCTGGAGCTGTAGCCTGGATTAGGTGGTGTGAATACCCAATTTGAGTGGGGGTGAAGGGCAGAGTGGAATAGAGCAGGGTGGCAGAAAAAGGGCTCCTATGTACAGGCTCTCACTTGGACCTAGTCACAATTACGCAAGCAAAAGAATACAGGAAGTTAACAGGTCAAGTTTCAGTTCTGGACTATACCATCTGATGCTATCTAAGCACCTACTTACCTCTGCAAGCAGAATCCCTGAACATCTCTTTTATTCTCCAGAGTCTGTGCTTTTGTTAATAAATAAAGCATCTTAGAGTTGCAAAGAAAACAGTGAGAACACCTCATGCGATATTTATTTGACCTTGTGCATTTCGTTATTTTGAGAGTTTTACTTTTTGAAGTTTCTTCAACAGATGTAGAGTCAAATGCCAGTACTTTATCTAGATGAAGGTCAGCCTTAATTAGCTAAACCCATTCCATTCACCAGCATTAATGCACATCAACAACTGAAACTCACATTTAGCAAATTCACATTTATAGTGTCCCTAACCTTTATTTTTTCATTGATAAGATTAGATAGAGCTCTTCCATGGGCAAGGCTTACCCTGTTACAGACACATAATGTATTTTATCTCAGTTTATCTGACAGAGATGAACACTTGGTGAATCTGAGCCAAACAAAAGACAGTAAATTTCTGTTGTAGGCATTGACTAGTTAGGTGCACCTTTCTTATCTAGGACTACTGCTTGTCAACATTAATTTTCATTGCCAATAGCATCATGTACATGTTAGGGAAGGGAAAGTATACATGGTGACGTTCTTGAGAAGGACATAGATTGCAGCACATATTTAGTACAAGGAATGGTTGTGAATAATATTTTGAAGCAACAGTACTGGTAAGAGACTTTCTCAATTAGAAAGAACAATATCATCTCAGTTCCCTTAAATTCCTTATCAATATAGCCCATAAAATCATTCCTATATGAACTGTATGGGACACTTAGTTAATGGCAAACTTTGAAAGGAGATATATGACATATCAGTCTTACCTACAGAGTTCTGATTATTTACTTGAATGGTAAACAAAATATGCTGCCATTGAATCACATTATTTTTGAAGTCACATTTGCTAGAAAACCAACGAATTTGAACTATTTTTGTGTAGCATGTTAGAAATAAGGAATACGGTTATGTAAAAACACAATTTGATTTTTTACAAAGTAGCCAAAAGACTTTACAGAACACATCAAAAGACAAAAAGATGTGGGTTTTGCGAAACAGCTAGAAGAAGTAAACTAAAATTCTAACTAATTTCTGTAAGCATTGCTATGACTTATACTTACTTTACATCACTGAAGATTCAATGAATTCTAAGTAGTTCTCTGTTTTTAACCATTGAGTTGAAAACCAGAAGTTCCAATGAGAGTGGAACTATTTACGTTTAGAGCCTCTGGCAGAACAAGGTAGCAGTCAACAGCAATTTGAGTGTAGCGCTTTAATTAGTGAAATGAAAAGAAAAAAAACAAACCTGAAAAATGAATGTAAATTGGGTCACATAGGAGTAGCCTGAAGCATTAAAAGCACTTCACGTTATTCTACTTCCAGTAATTACTATGAGTTTTGTAAGCTATTTTTTCTGTTTTACAATGTAAGTCTGAACAAGAATGTCACCTTATTCTATTCCTCCTTATAATTCATAAGAGCACATATTTAGGAATTCTACACATGTAAAAGAGTGGAGTTTTAAGAAAGCTTTCAATTTGTTTTGTTGGGGTTTTTTTAATAGAAGAAGCACCTAGTCATTACACCTGATTTCATGTTTTCTAAGTCACCAAACACTTTAACATTACAACATGACAAATACTTGACAGTAGAAATTTAAAATGCTGAAGTTCAACACGAATTAGTGAGCAAAATATATTTTTCAAAGCTCCATTTAGATACATTGATAACTTTTATGGGTTGTAGCAATCCTGCACACTGCAACTGTGAAATTTAATGTATTGCAAATTTTATCGCAGAGTTGATTTTTGAAATCAATTTGGATTTTGACACGCATATATTGTTGAGATAAATCTAAGATTATAATATACAATTAATGGGATATGCTTATAGCCATGTCTGAAATGATCACACAGCCCAAGTGAAGCTGCAGATGGAGTGCAGCTATTTTCAGCTACTGCAAAATATGGACAATCTCTCCTGCTACTACAATTTCATGCACAGTTAGCTTCACCTCCATTTCATCCTTCTATGTTTTACACACCAGCAGTACTCTGCATCTGACAGACTGAGGCTTAAAACTTGCAGCTGTCTAAAGCAATACTGTTTAAGCTAGCTTCTGAATTAGTGTGAGACTGCATACAAAATCTCTAGAGGAGGAGAAAATAACCAAAACATTTTTTCATTTTACCCACAGTCCAATTATGAAGTAATTAAAATATTTCACTGGACAGGTGTCAGCAGAAGTTCAGAGCAAGACAAATTCTGTGTAACAAGAATATCTCACAGCTATTTTCCACAACGTCAATTCACAAACTACTGGACCAGTAACAAGAGCAGAATTAATAAATAGACTTCTTTCAAGGCTATGAAACAGTTCAAATCTGTAAACATCTCATTTGAGGTTGCACTGATACTATGCAGCATGAAGTATTTTTAGGCCTGAGGGTATTTCACAGATCATTTGTGAAAAGCAGCAATTACATAAAAATTCTCAGATAGATGTGCTATTACTTTTAATTTTAAATTCTCATTTAGAACTCAGGCACAAGTCATGCAACAAACTAACTCCTGCTTTCCCTATTTCTAGTATTTGCCACATACTTGCAAAGAGAATAAAATTAAAATCCTGAAGCCTGTCCTGAAACTTCAGTAGTTTGCAAGTCTGTTTGTAGCACAGACAACCAAGCTGCTGTGCCACCTCATGGGAAGCAATACCTGCTCACATAACCAGCAAACTACATCACGGACTGGAATCATGGTTCAGGGAAGAAAGATTTGTGTACTTGAAGGATGTTCAACCATGTAGTCACAGCTTTAGCAAAACCCAGAGCACCACTGCTCCGGAGCTCAGCAACATGCCAGGCTGCTAATCAGAAAGTCAAACATCTTACATTGAGATGCAGGTTTTCAGAGTAAGATGAAAAATTCTACAAGCAAGAAGGTAGAAAAAAAAACCTTTAAAGTCTGTCAATATTAGGAAACTACTAATTATTAATTCTCTGCCAACCTCAAACACTTGCTTCTTGATACTTAATATATGGTACCTAACACTGTAATCAGTGGTTTTATTACAAATTAAAGGCAGAGTTTCTTTTTTAAATATTGTGCTGAATTTAATTGATGGGAGAAACCTGCTAGATTTCCTCATTAATTTCATGTTGTCAGTTATTTCACTATCTCTTAGTCATTAAAAATAATTTCAGCATCTCTCCTCCTTGAAACCTCTACTTTCCTGATGATCGATTTGTCTTCACTATATTCTAGAACAATCTTAAATTACCACATATTAGAAAACATGTATTCTTTTCAACTCTAAAAATTCTTTATTGATAACATATCTTAAGGAACACAGATACTTCTTTACTACAGATAAAGGAAAGGTTTTGCCTTCGTTTGAATGATTGAAGCACAGCATGAGCTCTGAGAGAGACCATTCCCCAAATATCCAGCTGTTCTCATTGCTGCAGGATGGAGTTGAGCAGTCCTGCTTCGATCAGGTTCATGCCACTCCAGGAACTGACCTGCAGGCTGCTTCAGCCTTGTTTCTCAGAACTGAACTAAGCTATCCTGGCCATTACAATATGAATCAATGACCAAGCAGGAGCTGTCATCAAGCTCCACTCTCCTTATCCTTTTCTTTTGCCCCCTTCAAATCCCATGTATCTTCCTCTTAAAAGAAGCTGGATATAGTTCCCAAATATGGTCACACCACACCAGAGAAGGGCTGCCAAAGAACCAAAGATTCCCCTCTTGGTACAGGGACAGAGTGTTATGGCAGTATGGCAAGTCTGCAGATCTAGACCCTGTAGATGTATATTGGGCTATGAATAAATGTTGCATTTTCCTCTTGAAATTATAATCCAGATTCTCATATACTTTTTAAAATGAAAAGTTTCATAAACATAACATGGTAAATTATTCCACAAGGGATTTGGTCCAAAACTCACCTTTCTAGTTTCCAGATGAGCTTCTTCTTGGCAGCACTCCCTGCAGAATGGATCCAACTGATTCAGATTGAACTGCCCAAGAAGGTTGCAAGAACTGCACAGCAAGTTACTGGAGAAGCCCAGCTCTCTGCAAGCTTCTGATGACAACTGTGCTCCATAAACACTTACCTGAAAGTCAATACAATGTTACACTTTAGTATTAATTTATTTTTTTTTAAAGATGACTTTTAATGCTTTAATGATTAGAAAGAACGAGTAAGTCTCTTGTGACTGTTTCACAGAAATGCCTAAATGGTCAGCCCAAGGGTTCAAAAAACCACCCTATTTTGAAGAAGGGTCTTAAACTAACAAGGAATTCCAGACATAATGTGCACATTTCAAGGTATCAGACCTGCCAAAATTGATTTATATACACTTCTGATAACTCTGCTGCTTTCCTATAGCTAATTCCAAGTGAAGAAAAAAACCCAAAGGTAATGAATCAGCTGAAATGCACACGGCTACAGCTTTCCAAAGCCTCCTCTCCAAAAAGCATTTCCGTAAGTTTTGTATCACTGAAAACACTCTTGGAAAGTAATGTAACAGCTAAGCTGGGGAAAAACACAACCCAGAAGTGATGAAATTAACCAAACTGCTCAACAAGACATACAGGTAGGATTTTAATTTCATGTTTGCATTAATGTTACAGAAAAAATGCATATAATGTTACAGAAAAAATGCGTAGGTGGAAGTGCAGAGAAAAACCTGCAATTCTGATTTATTAGCAATACATTACAATAGGTAATTCAATTACGTGACTTCTTTATAAAACACCAGTTCTGCTTTTTACGGGCAGCAAAAATAACACAACCAATCACAACACTTAAATGATATTGGGGTTTTGTTCTCACAGAATCAACTAAGGTTGGAAAAGACCTCTAAGGTAATTATTGAGTCAAATCATTAACCCAGCACCACGATGTTTGCCCTTTAAACCCTGTCCCAAGTGCCACATCCACATGCCTTTTGAACACTTCCAGAGATGGTGATTCCACCACTTCCCTCAGCAGCCCATTTCAGTGCCTGACCACCTTTTCAGTGAAGACATTATTCCTAATATCCTATCTAAACCTCCCCTTGTGCAATCTGAGGCCATCTTCTCTCATCCCATCACTTGCTACCTGGGAGAAGAGGCCGACCCCCGCCAGGCTACACCCTCCTTTCAGGCAGTTGTAGAGACCGGTAAGTTCCCTGTGAACTTCCTTCTCTCCAGGCTGAGCCCCCGCAGCTCCCTCAGCTGCTCCTCACAGAACTTGTGCTCCAGACCCTTCCCCATCTCCACCATCCTTCTCTGGACTCACTCCAGCACCTCGATGTCTTTCTTGTAGCAAATTCACATTCCCACTTTTCTACATACGGATTTCTCACACCTTGGCTTAAAATCTTCCCTTCCAGCTGCTTGCTTTGTAGGTGAAAAAAGTGAGAGAGGAAGTTAAGAAAGAAGAGAAAGAAGGCGGCTTTCCCAGATGCTTTTCAGTCTGGGTAAAAGACCTCAGGCAAACCCTGCTACATCCAAAGCACCAACAAAACAATCAGGACTACTGTGTTCAGAGATGAGTGACAGGGCACCAGCAAACTCAACTAGATGACAACGGACCAAGACTCAGAAGAGTTATGGTGGGCTAAACAGAAAAGTAGAGAAGAAAAAACTAAGTTTTTCATTCAGCAAAACAGACTTCTCTTCACATTCATAGATCATCTAATCCATGCAGCACACCCAAGTAAGGGAGAGAAAAAAACCCATTTCCTCTGCTGAAGTGGCCAACCTACAGCTGAAGGAAAGACATGTCACTTATGTGACAGACAGAAAATATTATGGATTGGGAATTGGTAGAAACAAACACCTCGAGAATAAAACTACAGAGAGGTGAAGGAAAAAATAAATAGGTTTCTCTCCCTAATATTTTTCCTCAATTTTTAGTACCTTAACTATCATATTATCCTGAAACAATAAATGTATTAAACATAATAAATGTCTCTGACTGGGACTGGAAAAAACCCTTCGCACTTCCGAAGGTAAATTCCCATCAGAACAAGGTAATTTCAGTTACTTAGCAAGTGATGCGCCTCATTTCATCAGCACTTTCTCCTTCAAAGCCTTGACTTCAAAAAGAAGTTACACTGTTGCTTTGCTTGCAAACCAAATAATCTACTACATTAAAACAAAGGCAGCACCAATACACACTGTTTCAGGAGCAAGGCAGAAGCAGAGCCCAGCCTCTGGCATGGAAAGCAAAAGACGCGGCCACCGCCGCAGGAGCGGGAGGAGGCGCCCGCGCCTCCCGTACCGGGACGCATCTCACTCCGCCTCCCCCGCCCTCACACCCGCTCTCTTTCTCTCAGCAACTGCAGCCGCGCTCAGCCCCGAGCGCGAACGCGCCGGATCCGGCTCTCACCGCCTGCAGCCCTAGGAGCCAACAGAGCCAGCGCCGCCCCACCGCCCCCAGCTCGGCCGCCGCTGCCATCTTGGTGCCGGAACGTCCCTGCCAGAGCCGCCGGGGGCGGCGGAAGGACCTCACCCATCGCGGGTGACCGACACATCGCCTGATGCGCGAGAGCACAGAACTTGCTCCCAGCACCTGGCACCACAAGCACAAACAGCTAACCCAGAATATCTTCTGGAATTCTAGAGCAAAGATATCTTAGTCTATTCAGAGCAGTGCTTCGCAGCGAGGCTAAAAGAACTGCCATTCCCCAACGCTAGTCGGGCATTGCGCAAACAACCCTCAACAAAGCCCTTTCCCCTTTCTCGGAAACGGCTGCCAACCGGCACAGCGCCCCTCCAGCCCGATGACTGACAGCCTGTCTGACAAATAGCATTGTGCATTTCCCAAGGGCCGTGGTGCCTGTGCCCAACGAGAATTGGCGAGTGGGCGGGACTTCAAGCAGCGCCTTCCAATCAGGAAGGGACGCATGTAGGCGGGACATCGCCTCGCTCGGGCGGCTCAGAGCCGCGGGGGAGGCGGAGTCAGCGCCCGGGGCGGGGCGATTCTCACGCCGGACCAATCGGACCGCGTGAGGGGCCGGGCCGCGGTAGCACCACCCAATGGCGGGGGTGCGGGGCGGGGCCCGCCTCGGGGCCCGGCGGCGGCG